>JAFFZR010028313.1:0-13262 GCA_018397195.1 Lethrus apterus | reverse complement strand
GGTTTTGGTGTGAAAAATAAGGCACCGTTTAATAACACAACCGTTTATTTCCAACTCCCAAAACACACTGACCAAAATTATATACATTGTTTTTTACCAGGAAATAAAACATTGTTACAAAAACCTAACAGATAAACTTTGGGTAGGGAAAAGGCGCGTATCTTAAATCAATATATTACAAAAATGATAGCCGCGATTGATTTACAAAAATATTGCACACAAATCCTATCTAAAAAAAAAGAAATATTGGAAATATTTAAACTATGTTTCAGATGTTAATCCCAAGAGGAAAACTTAAAATAAAAGCATGAGACTAAAACGACTAAAAAAGTGTTTGAATTTTCAAATTTTGTTGTAGTTCTTCAATACGAGCCAAATAATGTAACAGCGAAGGAATTCTATCCCTTAATACTGGAAAAATTACATCAACGTGCGTATTTTTGTAATTTAATTTTTCCCTTTAAAGCAATGCTTTTTCAGTAAAAAATGAAGATGAGAACAGTAACGAAAGCGAAGAGGACGAAAACGAGGAAAACACGAGCAGTTCAAGCAATTCTGTGAGCGAAAATACGTCAGAGGAGAGTAGCGAGGATCAAGAGGTAAATTTCGTTTTTCATTTACGTCGATGAGTTTCCTTTGTCGTAGGAGGAAGAAGACGACGTTGAAATCGAACAGAGCGGAGATAAACATTCGAAAGGTTCTTCGGAAGGAGATGGAACGACAGGAAGTTATTCGAGCTTGGAAGACGATGAAGTTGAAATCGATCAGTTGGCTGCGCTGGCGGCGAAATATCGAATAGATAATATGGATTTTGGAAATGGCAATAAAATTTGTAAGTTGTTGAAAAAAAAATTAAATTAAATTATAAACATTTTTGTTTCAGATGGGACGAGTATAAAACCATCTTTCGAGCAGAAAATGGCTGTCATCAATACAAACGCGACGTTGGAGAACCAATTGCCGTTTGGAACCAGCTCTGATTCAGAATCACCGACTGAACCCGTTAGCCAACAAACCATCACCATGTTGCGTGCAAAAGTCGTGCCAAACAAAATGTAAATTCTATAGTCGTGTGTATTTACAGTAACAAAAACCTAAATCCTTGTGAGAGTACCCCAAATAGTCTTGTTTACGTCCATTTTTCTATCAAATTCTATAAGTCTTATGCTATATTATTACAGAATACAATTTTCTCTTTAAATTATGAATGAAATTCTGATGAAGGTTACAATTTGAACATTATATTTTAAAGTTGAAGTAATCAACAAATATACTACAATGCAAAATTTGAAAACTATATCTGATCATAGATTTGTCTTTCATAATAATAATAAAAATGCTATCTATCCCATATGATGGGGAATGCTGAAAAAAGCTTAAAATTAATTAAAGCCAATGCTCCAAGAGATCTTTAAAATTATTCCGTTAACTTATAGAAAATTGTATCTTATAATAAATTTAGCGTCGTATAAATAATTTTACCTTAAACAAAGTCTCAATGTCATAGAAAAATACCTCTTAGAGAAATTTCAACTTGTTGAAGAGAGGGAATGTCAGTGATATATTTTTGTATTTTTTTAAATAGGAGATATATAGTAGAACCATTTAGTACGTAACTGACCAAAGAATTTTTCGTAGCTTCGAGAGAACAAAAAAGAAATTTATTTGAAAATTTCCTAGTCGAGATTGAAAATTCGAAATATGTAGAAACAGTTCAAGATAACGAGTAAGACTGAATGTTTTCATGATAAAAAATAAAAACTGACCTAGTCCTAGCAATATAGAATTATATATATGTACATATATATACAGCTGACATATCTCAAAATACATGGTAAAAATGAACCAAAGAGTATGCCAAAAAATATATATGTAAACGTTTTACTGAAAGACATTGTTGTAATTCTTCCTCGAAGTTTTAAACATTATAGCCTTAAAAAAATTGACGTATTTCCCTTATATTGTTAATTGGTGTGATCATTTCAATATGCATTTACATTCACCTATTTGAACGACGAATCGAAATAAAAGTTTTGTTTTCATAACATACTCTTTGTTTCTAAATGTATATTTCTATATATTTTTACGACACCTTTAAAGATTTTATTGTAAATAGATTCTAGTACATAGCACATTGTATTTTTTGCAATCCGAAGGTGAATTCAAGCAATAATTAAACATTCGAAAATTTTTTAAACCAAAACATCATTAAACAACCAGGTCATGTGTATAAAAATAAACTTTTTGTGAATGCAGTTTGTTCCTTAAAACTTGTAAAACTATACTCGATAATAATCCAAAATATAATCAAAAATATTTCTATTGTACATGCCGATACACTTTATATTATGCATTTACTTATACAGGGGGTGTTTCACTCCTCAATAACTCATAAACAGTGGCAGATAGAAAAAAAGTTTCTACAAATAGTTGTAGGATTGCGATTGGTCTATAATTTAAAATTATTTGTAGAAACAATTTTTTCTGCCACGGTTTACGAGTTATTGACGAATTTCCTGCCAGTGAAACATCTGTATAAATTAGGTTCCTTTTTGTGTAGTTTTATGTTAGCGTAGATTTATTTTCATCAAACATGGAAAGGTGAGGCCTTGTGTCATTAACAAACTGTAAAAATGTAGTTGAAACTATTAAAGCATATCATTAAAAATTTATTTATTTATTTTCCTAATGACAAACATAGCTTTGTGACCTTTCTAAACCACCATTCAGGTATGTTAGACTCGATAGAAACAGAATGCACTAGTAATTTTTCATGACTTATTCAGGAAAAATACTTATAAAATAAAATTCATAAGTAATTAATGAAAAGAAACTCTCCCTCAAAAAACTTTATTAATATAAACTATATACGAATTTTATTTGAGAGGTATAAAACGTGAACTGTGCGTCGCACCAATACCTGGCCGCCCATGCTTTACCGGTTTGTAGGTCAATGAGAACTCTCCGAGGTAATGTCCAATCATTTCCGGTTTAATTTCAACTTGATTGAAAGTTTTACCATTGTAGACACCGACAATGGATCCAACCATTTCTGGGACGATGATCATATTCCGCAAATGAGTTTTTACAATTTCAGGTTTTTCATTTGGAGGGGCTTCTTTTTTCGCTTTGCGTAGTTTCTTCACTAAAGCCATCGGCTTGCGTTTCAATCCACGTTTAAAACGCCTCCTTGCACGAGCGTGCATTAGTTCCATTAGTTGTTCACTAAAATTCAAATCAAAATTTATAAAGGGAACATAAGATTTATAGTCCCACACTTATGCTTGTAGATGCAGGGACTTATAAATCCTGCTTTACATACAAATATGTCACTAAACATAACCAATAACGACTTACTTTGGCATGTCAAGAAGTTGATCCAAATCAACACCACGGTAAGTGAACTTACGAAAAGTCCTCTTCTTTTTAACCTCTCCTTCGCCCTGAAAGCAAATGTAAATAAAAAAGTAAATTACTAATTTCACACTTTCAAAAATAAATATCGATTTTACCTTATCAGCCATGCTTATGGACGTTTAGTTTTACAGAAAATTCAAAATATTAGCAGAAGATGATTGCCGTAAAAACAGAGAAATGTTTCACGCTACAATTACAAGACGGCGGCCATTTAAGAAAGAATTTAGTTCAAAATGAAAATCCCTACATTATTTCAATACCAACTGAAATAGTTGCTTATTTATAAAACAAAAGCCTAATTTTTGACAATTCAAATTTCAAATTGTCATTATTGCGTTTTAAAGATGTCGAGTTTATTTTTGGGTGTAAGATTAACTTCAAACGACTACAAACGGGTCGTAATAGACAATGTTGATCTTGATTGTAAGGTGGAATTATTCAAAGACAAAGTTACGGATCATATCGGAACCCTAAAGGATTCTATAGGTAATTACCACCTAACATTGGTTATTTGTGTAAGTTCTTTGTTGTAGAATTGATATACTGCGGAATAAAACTCGATGATGATAAATCACTCGCGTCATGTGGAGTTAAACCTGGGGTAATGGTGCACGTTTTAAAGAAAAAAACGCCAAGTAAACCTGCAAAACCGAAGACTTTATTCGACAAGTTTGTCCAAATTCAACAGTTGGTTGTTGCGTTCCGTGCCTTAACTTTATCACCAGGTTATCGAGCTGCTTTACAAAGATTGTCAAGACCGGAAGTGTTGGAAACGATAAAGGCAGCAACTCCTGGTTTGGCAGATGATCCTGTAGCAATTGCGATGATACAAGATCCTGAATTGATTGTTCAATTATCTGATATAGAAACTGTTAAAAAGATAGCAGAACACCATCCAAGTTTAATTTATGCCGCCCATCACATAGCTGCTCATGTTCATGAAGAAACTGTTTCGGCAAACACTGCACAAGCCGGAACAAGCACGGGATATTCATATTCGTTAGAAGCTTTATCAGATGATGATGACATGGAATCTACTAGCGACCAACCAAGAGAAACAAATTCATTAACAAGGAATACCTCATATGGGGCAATTACAGCTGCACAATTAGCAGACGCAATTTTGACGTCACAGAATACTTATTTTGGATCTCAAACGAATCCAGTTTTACCAACACCTACTTTACCCAATCCATCGGGCGTACAGAGTCAACCATCAACACCAAATCCCCTTCATAACAATCTGATAACAAATGAAATGTTTTCCAATGCAATCCAACAAGCTATTGCTTCAGCTCCAGCAAATACTTCCAATACAACATCTCAGCCATTAACTGGTAGTCAGTTACCTGTCGAGACGGCCGAAACCACAAGGATACGTTTACAACCTCAGTTGCAGCAAATGCGAGAGATGGGACTTACGAATGAATTACTTAATTTGAGGGCATTGCAAGTTACATCAGGTGATGTGCAAGCAGCTATCGAGTTGGTTTTCAATGGTGTTATAGAGTAAATTATATAAAATTTTTCATCAAATTTTTTATTTTTAATGACATTTTTATTACCGACATTGCCATAGTAATCACATGAAGTTGGCAAGTTTACTGTATAAAATATTGGAAATATTGGTCTTGGCCTTTTGACACTAGAAACTAATATAAATCAAATATGCTTTTAGATTTCTTTTCTCAACATATGTAGCAATTTATTTTCTAAGATAGTAGAAACATAATTTGTAATAAAACTTCAAGATTTATAAGTTTTTATTAAAAATATAAAATTAAATTGGTTCAAATTATTATTATTTTGAATTTGTCTACTAAAATCAAAATAATTTGTTTGAATTAAAAGATAATTAAAAATTATGTTTGATGAAATTGCTAACAGTAATACACTGAGATTATTTACTTTCCTTGATTTTCTTTTCTTCTTTCTTGAATTTTTCTATACTTTTCCTTTTCTTGTACGTTTTACAATATAAATCATGCAATTTTTTGACTTCGTTAACATAAGATTTTGGAATGGTCCATTCAAGTCTGGTTGTTTGAAGAATGCCGTTTTTAGTCGGGTCAATGTCATGACTGTATTCTGGTATTTCCAAACTGAGACGCTTCATTACTTTTATTAAAACATCATCAACATAATAGTTAATTTTCAAATCCGCTTTTTTGTCCTACAAATTTTAATAAAATTGAAAATTCAATTCAATTCAATATTGCACAAGCCAAAAGAATATTAGATTAATTTTTAAGCACTCCAGTACAAAACTGAATAATACTATACATACATGTTTAGTTGGTTGTAAGTTAATAATGATGAGTTTCCCACCGAATTTCTTTGAACTAAGTGGCAAATTCCCACTAGGAATTATTTGCAATGTTGTACCAAGGCAAACATTGAGATCTGCAACTCTGGAATGTAACTCTGCCATTTTAAGGTCATTTTCTGGTAAATTATCTTCCCAATCCAAAATGGTATCACATATCTTCCCTCTACATGCACGGCCTGATATTTGCTCCCTAGGGCAATTCATTCCAGACCTTTTTTGTCCAACGGTTGTTGTTGCAGAAAATCTTACAAACTGTCTACAAATTAAACAAACACTAAATATTTTAATGGTGTTTTTATACAGTACCTATCACATGTATTGCATTGTTCTGTGAACATATTGCCATGCAATTCAGCAAGATTTCTTCTAGATATACCAGATTTTAAATGCAAACCATCTATATTTTGACTCACAATGTACCGAACATAGCCTTCATCAACTAATTTCTTTAAAGCCATGTGAGTTTTTGTAGGGACTGCATCATCAAATGAAATATTAATGTTTGGTTTAAGACCTTTCCTTTCCAACGTCCACACACCATTTGGACCACTAAGAAATTATATTTGTAAGTTTGCCACTTGGAGGATTTCCACATACCGAAAGTCTGGAATTCCGGAAGCTGTACTTATACCTGCTCCAGTATGCATAACTACATGTCTGGCATTTATGATCCACTCTGCAAGAAGGATGCTCTTCCTTTCCACGTCTTCTTCCGAGTCAAAATTCTATATGAAGAACAATTTAAAAATGAAAGATGTATCTTTTGTTAGTTACCTCTGGAACACCCAAAATGCCTTTATCATCGTAAGGTGATAAACCGTCAGCATAATTACAGGACATTTTTCTGTCAAAAGCAATAATGGCACATAACAACCATTACCACTTTTTTAATTTAAGGTGCATATAAGACAATTTTATATGAATGCATTGTGTATTTTCCCATGTTTACAATTCAATATTGTCCTAAAAAGATTATTATAAAAATAAATAATAATATGGAATGTTAAGTAGTTACTTGTTGCAATATGCTAAAAAGAATTCACCATAACAAACACAACCCTAACATAAATAATTCATAATAATGTAGCCAGTGTAGACAATAATGAAAATTGATGTTAAAAAATTTTCCTTTACTATATTCCAGTTTTAATATTCTTTTGCTTAAAAAATGTATAATAGGTTTTATTTCTTAGCATGTAATATTACAATACTAAATATAAAAGTTTTTTGCATCTTATAGTTTTAGTCTGTTACAGTTGGTGCCGTGGGTTTTTAATTGTCAATGAATTGTTGCAAACTTCGTCTTATACGTTGTTCGTTGTGTTTCCGTTGTCTATGGTGTTTGCGTATTAATTAATTTATTTCATGTTCTTATGGACTAATTTGAATTGAATGTGACTGGAGAACAAGATAAAACTCCACATGAAAATGAGTAGACGCCGACCTCACGATGAAGATGATGGATATGGTAAGTTTGAAAATTTATAACCACGTCCTATTTACCTAACCCCTTTGAATTGTTGAATATCATCTATGTATTTTTTTTCAGATCGAACATACCGAAAACGTAGAAGAGTATCAGAGAATCAAGAAATTGAAGACAGATTGGAATCTCTTATACTCAGAGTTGGTGAAAAGAGCTCGTCTTCGCTTGAATCCAATCTTGAAGGATTGGCATCCGTTTTAGAAGCGGATTTGGGGACTTTCCGGAATAAAATTCTCAGAATTCTAACTGACTGTGCGATTAAAATGCCTGAAAAATGCACCATATATACAACATTGGTCGGGCTATTGAATGCAAAAAATTTTAATTTTGGCGGTGAATTTGTGGAATATATGGTGAGAACCTTCAAAGATTCATTGAAGAGTTGCAAATGGGATGCTGCCAGGTATGCTTTGCGATTTTTGGCCGATCTAGTGAACTGTCATGTATTGTCTGCTTCATCATTATTGCAATTGTTGGATAATATGATTGATGCTGCAAACGAAGATAATGTTGTACAGGTATGTTTTTTGTTTCTATGATGTTGAAGTGTTTAATAAAGTCTTGTGTATTTAGGTTCGCCGTGATTGGTATGTTTTTGCAATATTAAGCACATTACCGTGGGTTGGAAGGGAATTATATGAAAAGAAAGAAAGTGCATTGGAAAGGTTGTTAGTTTCTATAGAAATATTTCTTAACAAAAGAAATAAGAAACATCATAATGCTTTGAGAGTGTGGGCAGTTGATACTCCACATCCACAAGAAGAATATTTAGATTGTTTATGGTCACAAATAAAAAAATTACGTAGTGATAACTGGGCAGAAAAACATATTCCCAGACCATATCTCGCATTTGACTCAATATTGTGTGAAGCATTACAGCATAGTTTACCGACAATTCTACCTCCACCACATCATGACTCGTACACTTATCCAATGCCTTGGGTTGTGTTTAGAATGTTTGATTATACAGATTGTCCAGAAGGGCCAATACTTCCAGGAACTCATTCCATCGAAAGGTTCCTTATTGAGGAACATTTGCATTCGATCATAGAATTGCACCATTTAGAAAGAAAAGATTGTGCAGCTCATTTGTTAAACTTTCCGTATAAGTTAAAGATACCACTTGAATATTGCATAGTTGAAGTTATGTTTGCCGAACTGTTTCACATGCCAACACCAAGGTATTTGGAAATTGCCTATGGGGCAATTCTCATTGAGTTGTGCAAATTACAACCATCCACCATGCCACAAGTTCTTGCACAAGCTACGGAAATTTTATTTATGAGAATAGATTCAATGAATGTTTCCTGTTTTGATCGATTCGTATGCTGGTTTTCATATCATTTAAGTAACTTTCAGTTCAGATGGTCGTGGGATGACTGGGGCAGTTGCTTGACGTTGGATGCCGAGCACCCCAAGCCGAAATTTATAAGGGAGGTCATGTTAAAATGTATGAGGTGAGTAAAATCTATTAATTTTGTACATTTATTAGAAAAGTATTTACAATTTTAAGACTGTCGTACTATCAACGTATTAGAGAGATTTTACCAGAGAGCTTCAGTTGTTTCATACCATTGAAGTCGGAACCCGATTATAAATACGCTAAAGAAGGAGCAGGTAAAGTTGAATATTTTTTTATACAATTTACTAAATTATGAAAATTTCAGAAAAAATTACAATAATTGGTGAAAGTAAAAATATTACAATTTTATTATGAAACTTATGGTAATATGTACACAATGTTTTGACTTAAAATTTAAGTCTTTCTTAGACTTCTATACTTGAAAATTTTACGTTTTCTTTTACGATCGTCCATTTTGTCGAGGCTTCGAGCGTGATTAATTACAGATGGTGCAATTTTATCGAATATCTTTGTCGTCTGATCATCTCTTGTCACATTACTTGGTACTTCAGATTCCGGTAATTGCGCTTTAAAAATCGAATATTGTGAATCAATGTCTATTTCAATAACTTTTGCTTTTAAGGAAACGTTCCTATCACCTTTTTGTATAGACGTTTTATTCTTTTTGTTCACCTCGAAACTCACAGATGTGCTGTAACTTTGACTTGTAGGTGGTTCAGTTTCATCAGTGATGTTTTGTTTAGTTGTTAAGACCGCATTGTTTAAAGGAATCACAGTGGAAGCTGGATAAAAATTTGAAAAAATTATTTTTGGACTTTTATCTTCTGCTTCATTTCCTTTTGAAGATTCTGGCAAACTTTTTGTCGACCTTTTCAACGTTGCCTCAAACAGTTCATCGACTTCTGGGTTTTTTGGTTTCGATGCTGTTTTTAAAGTTAAATGTTTCTTTTTTGTTACGGTTTCTCCAAAAATTTCATCCAGTGCATCTATATTTTTCCGAGTGGATGAAACATGTTCAGTTTTTATCGTTGGTACGATCGTTGTAGGCATTTCAGTTATTTCATTTTCAGTTATTTCCGTAGTAGTTTCCAAATTTATTATTGTATCTGTTGTGTTTTCTGACGGTATATTTTTTAAAGTTGTAATTATTTCTTCATCTGGTAGTCGTGTTGCATTGTTTTCTAAACTGGTTATTTCTTCAGTTTGTGTTGTTATCGGTGTGGTAGTCATGTGTGTGTGGTAGTCCATATCAGTTTGTTTCGTTGGTTCAGTTGTTTGTAACATTTCTTTTATTTCTGTAGTTTCCTGCTTTGGTTCTGTTGTTTCTGGCAATTCACTTGTCGAAACAGTCAGTATAATTTTTATTGTTGTGGGTTTTCCCTCATCAGTTATATTGGATATAGATTGCTTTGTTGATACTTCATCCATCATTAATTTGTTTTGTTTGGATATTGGTTTCTCAAACATAGTTCGTTCAGTTGGCATTGTTCTTGTAGTTAGATAAGTTGTTTCACTTGTTTTTTGTTTGGATGTTATCATAAATGGTTTCTTTATTTGTGTTGTTTTTTCCAGTTTGGTTTTCTTGGGTGCTTTAGTGGTTTGATTTGTACCCGAAATTCCAATTGGTTTCTCTATAGTTGGTGCGTCACTAAAAATTATTTTTGTACTTGATATATTATATGCCATCTTCGTGTCTGGTGTCCCTTCCGGTGGTGGTAGTTGTTCAGTTACAGTTTCTGGACGTTTTTCGTTTTTGTATTTGTGTTTTTCCGCTTCCGTCTGTGCAGGAAATATATCAAAGATCCCGTTGCCTGCGGTAGCTAAAGTTGTAGTTCTTTTTTTAGTTTTGGTAGTTTGCTTGAGGTATTTTGTTGTCGTTGGAGTCTTTTTTATTTTTTGTGTTGGAAAAGTTTTTGTAATAAAAGTTGCTGTTGTTTGCGGTCTCAAAGATGTGATTGTTGTGTGTTTAATTGTTGGTAAACGTGAAATTTGTTTTGGCGTTGTTGCTGTACTTGTATAGAGTGGATCTGGTTGTGAATAGACGACATAAGTAGGACTTGGAACGTATGGTTTGGTTGGAATTATCATAGGTATTGTTGTCTTGGCATACAGATTGGAAGTAATTTCACTTGTGAGATCGACATCTGCATGTGCGGTTGTTGCTTGCGTCATTTTGATGGTGACTGGTGCAATCAACGGTCTAACATCTTCAAATATGTCAAAATCAGTAGGATGTGTTGGAATAACTCCAGTTGTGGACATAGCTTGACCAGTTCCTGTTATTTTCATGGCTAATGATTGTACAAGTTTTTTGTATAATTCCAATTCCTGTTCCAGACTACTCTGAATTTTTTTGTGATAAGTTGGATCATAATAATAATGTGGTTTAAAGTGTTTGGTAGATTCTGTTGTATGAGGGGGTAGATAGTGTCTATCACGGTTTACACTTGTTTTAACAGGTAAATATCCTCTGTTGATAATTCCGTCTTGATTAAAATGTCGTTTTCCGATTCTGTCATTTGGGATTTCTTTTTGATCATTTTCGAATGACTTTGTATTTGTTGTAACAAAAAATAAATGCCCAGGAATGGCATAATTGTAATTTCCTGAATTGGTTATGAAATTATCGCCTCGTACGAAAGATATTTTATATTCTATTTCATAACGATGACCATTTAAATCACGATGTCTTATCCTCCGCACCGTCCAAAGAGCAATCGGTCTGGCTTGGTTTTGTACTGACGGCGAACAATAATCGCAGTCATATGTGTTCTGATCTTGAACGAAGTTGAAACCATTTTGGTTTAGGTACAGTTGCCCTCTGGCCAGAACTGCGATGTCTCCAAATGGGGACGCGTTATTTCTTCGTCCACTGATTGGGGCATCGTAGATGTAATCATGCAAGCTCGGCTCTGAGTAATGTTCTCGTAGGAGGGCTTGGTGGGTGGCTTCGCGCAAACCCCATTCCCAGTGGCTTGGAGGCCGAGGGTCGATGTGACGTCTGAAGTTTTTTGAGTGATGTGTTGTTATCCCCAAAGAAGTTTGTATTCTTATTGACGATAGTAATATCTGTAATTTAAAAAATATGATAAACAATTTAAAAATTTATATAATAAAAAAAAGAATGAGATGAAGAATGATTTTTATTACAAATTAAATATTAAACGTTTTAATAATTTTTTTAAGTAAAAATGGTATCTAATAACTTTATAAGAAAGGATTCATTTATTTTCCTTAAAATGTGTCGCAATCATTAAAGATATATGAGTTGGGTTCGCTCCGTAATTGAAATTCAAAAGTACAATTTTTAAAATTTTTGGATAAAGATTCAAGGGTTGTGACCAAAAATCGCTTCACGATCGACTTGTTGGCCAGCCCTGATATACATATAATATATACAGGCTATGTCACGACGAGTTTTCGTTAGAAGAATATAGAAAACTAATAAGAGTTAAGTTTTGAAAATTTGCAAATATTAGTTTCACGATACGCTCTTTCGATTTAAAATAGTTTCGAATTTTTTCTTCTTCCGGTTATACCGAAAATGGATATCAACTTCTTTATTTTAAATGGAACACCCCATTTTTTATGATTGATTCGTATTCCCGCTGTAATTTTAAGGCGAGTTTGTCTAATAAACTTCCCCTCTAAAATTAGACCTTCAGGAAATATTTTAATTTTTGGAAAAAAATTGACGCTGCAGCAGGTTATTACTCATAACAACATTCCCAAAAAATGAATGTATGCCCAAATTTAAAATTTTAGATAATTATTTTGGAAAGTATACTGCATCAAATGCGGTATTATAAACTACACGAAATAATACAGAGTGTTCAGAAAACAATGTCAAACTTTTCATCCAGAAAATATCAATATCTTGTTATTTTTAAATAGCAACCTATATTTTTTTTCAGTTTCATTACATTGCTCGCTCGAAATTAGGGGCAGTATGTATTTACTTCCCTATAACTAAACGTCTTAGTTTCAGAGTTATTTTGGAAAATGTATTAATTCCCTTAAAATTTTATTTTGCATAATAGACTAGGCTATGGAAATTCATGTAAATAAATGAAAACAAAACAATATCAAAAAAAAAAAATAATAATCTTAATAATAGTTTTTAATAATCTTAAATTAAGTTTTCAAACACATCACCACCTCTATCTAAACAGTTTCCTATTCTTTTTAAAATGTTCGTTTGTGTGGCACGCCGAATCATTGCACCGTCTAGATTATTCAACACGCCTCGCACTCTGGCCATCATATCTTCTTTAGTGGTTAGCAGGTGTACTGTATACTTTATCTTTAACATACCCCCAAACAAAGTAATCTAGGGGCGTTAAATCGGGTGATCGCGGTCGAAACCTATAAAGTCCTTTATTTCCGAGCAACCGATCATAAAATATTTCGTTTAATACTTGTCCAACGGCTCTAGTACTATGTGCTGGTGCACCATCCATCTGAAACCGTACGCTACGAGCTTCTTCTTCCGATAAAGTATTTAAATTTAAATTTATGACGTTTCTTAAATGTAAATAAAACGCTCACTATTTAAATTTTGTTTTATTTATATACATGAATTTCCATAGCCTACTCTATTATGCAAAATTTTAAGGGAATTAATACATTTTCGAAAATAACTCTGAAACTAAGACGTTTAGTTATAG
>JAFFZR010028312.1:0-13271 GCA_018397195.1 Lethrus apterus | reverse complement strand
ATTTTTTTATAGATGTATTATGTTCACAATAAACTTTTCACGTGTAAGTGTTATTTGATTTTTGTCAAATTAGAATACTTAATACTATTAATATTAAATATTATTGATATGGATGATTTAAAATACATAAATTTAAAATGTATATAAATTGAATCGAAGCAAGCTTTGATATTTTAATATTCTCCAAAGCATGCAGATGGAGCCATTAAGGTTTATAGCATTTGTTAGAAAGAGTCCATTCTATCCAGTAGGTTATATTATCTATGGTATAGTATCCCTTATTGAGTCGAAAGCATCTTCGCACAAGTGTTAGAAAATTTTTCTTGAAAACCAATTTTCATGTTATAAATGTTTGAAAACTTAATTAAAACCATCAAATAGTGAAAATAAATAGAGCACGTGTTGAACGCCATTGACCGGACAGAAGTTCAGAAAACTGTCACAAGTAACGCCGGATCAGCGAAGAAACGAACCGTTTAAGACTAAGTACCGTAAATTAAAATATAAAATTGTATTAATCAAAATTTTCACATAATTAATGTGAATTAGGCAATAACCTAATGACCTTGCTAATTGTATTACGTAATTAAAAATTTCACACGGCGTACGCACATGATAATCTAACGTAAGTTGTCGTTAGGTGGCGTATTAGTAGTTTATAAAATCGTAAATGTTTTCATGTTGAGTATTACTTGTGTGTTTTTGTCAATGTTTTCCAGTATGTTAGTAAATGATTTAAGATTTTTTTACATTATTTTAAATCTTGGTTATGATTAAATAAGGATGACTACAGAATCATTCATCACTAATTTAAAAGTGATTGGCGCCCTTTCCGGTAATTTCAAAATTAATAAACATCTTTTGACAGAATTTGAATCAAAAAAGAGCGGCAAATTTAAATTCCTGGCAACCCCGAACGTAAGGCCCTGATGAGCTAGAGTATATGTGATAAAATAAAATGCAAATTAAATAAATTTATAAGGCACACACCACAATATGTACAGTTAAAATAATAGAAATAAAGCGTCCGAGTCATCAGATTTAAATATTGTTGAGAAATTGTACTCAGTTTGCACTCCACTCCATTCCTATAAGAAGAATTATATAAAATTTTCCTAGAAACAATGCAAGCTCTAATTCAATCTGTTCCACGTACAGTGCAGGCCGTAATAATCTCTCATCGTGGCCTTGTATTTATTAATTTAATATTTTTGTATGTCGTAATAAATATTTCTTGTTACATTTTTTTAATTATTTTTTGAATAGTCAGGAATAAAAAGATCCTTTCATTTCAATCAAGAATTTCTCATTAATCGATTAAATAAATTGTAAATGTCTCAAGATAACATATTATACAACTGATGCTAGAACTCCATCTATCAGAGGTTACCATAAACAATTGCTTTGACGAGGTGACGAGCATAACATGAAGAGTATTTGTAAAAAGTAAGTAAACTTCATTATTATCGAACGTTTTAAAACCACAATGAAACGTATCAAATGATAAAAAAAAATTCTTCTAGTAGTTAATCTCACCGCAAGCACTTTCCGACCGACTTAATTGGTTTTTAAATTAAATTCAAAATTGTGCGCTACGAAATTACGGGCTCCGCGATACGGATCTAATCTCGGCCTTAAGTGCAGAAATGCGAAAACGCCAACCGCAATTATAATAAATAAAACCAATTTCCGTTTCCGAACGAACTCTAACTACGACGTCTGAAAATAATTAAGGTTTGTGTGTGTGTGTGTGTGTGTGTGTGTTCAAGGGAATCAGGTGCTTGAGTTTGTTGACGTGATCTGAAAAAAGGTAATAATTCTCGTTATAATTGCCTGTAATCTTCGCTTGTGGAATTTATCGTCGACAGGAATGACAACTAAATATGGAAGGATAATGTGTTTTATGGCGATTTAATTGCGTTGACGTTTTAAAATTTATTTGAATTTTTTATATGGAAAATTAAATTAATATCGTGTCATCACCTGGATTTTGTATCAGTTTAAGAAAATTAATGTGATGTAAAAATTTTGAAATCTTTGTGGATAAGACACTAATAGGCAGGGCCGTCCTAAGATATTTGGCGCCCGTGGGCTACTAACAATAATGCGCTCCTCTTCATAAGAAAATATACGGTACCCCTACCGTATATTCCCCAAGCGGGTTGACCAGTGAAGTTTTACAAAAGTTTCAGAACTAGAAAAAGTTAATTGAACCCATAAATAAGGTGACCAATTATTTTTTAAAAAGGAGTACGGATGGATGGAAAAAGGTTTGTTGTATGGGTTCGCTCTGTAAATTGAAATTCAAAACGTCAGTTTTTAAAATTTATAGTTGGATTGGGTTAGGTTCGCCCACAATTGAAATTATTGAAATTTAAATGGTTAGTTTTTAAAAGGGTTAGGTTCGCTTCGTTATTGAATTTAAAATTTACAATTTATGGTTGGCGCCCCTGGGTATAACCTATTTAGCCTTGTGGTTAAGGTGGCCCTGCTAATACTCTTTTTAATAAACTGTTGTTATATTTCAACGCATTTGTTCCGTGTTTTTCGAGTTTCCACAATTCTCTTAATTTTTCCCGTCTAGTAATAGTATGGCAGAGGTGCTTGAATGAGAAAGGGAGGGAATTAATGAGAAAGATATTCGAAGCAAAGACGAAAGAAAAATGAAATAGTGTTATATTGTTGTATCTCTGAAAACCCGTTCAAGGGCGAAGATTTATAAATTTTAAAATGTTTATGTTATAAAATCCGTTTTGTCAAATTATAGTCAACGTGTTTACAGGCTGAAGCCTTTACAGGCACAAAACCTTTTCCGTTCTAATTCTGTCGTTCAAATTCATTTTTAAATGATAGACTTGTCGACACATTTACTTCTATATATTTTGTTAAGAATCGAATCGCTTTACAAGTGATTGGGAACACTTTCAATATTACCATACTTAACCTTGTATTCTCTAAATGTCGAAATCTATTGGGTTTCAACAGGAACTAATCTGCATAAGATATAATTTTACTTGCTTAGTTTGTATTCGTTTAAATTATTGTTAAATAGTAGTTACCGAGGGAAGGGGGGGAGGAGTTTCTTTCTTTCTGTTGAATTATTGTTGAAAATCGCAGATTTCTTTGTATGTTTGTATTTTTTTCAATTGTTTAAATTGTACAGGGCCTTGTATTTATAATATGTATAGAAGTGCCAGTTATTTTGAATGCGATCAACAAATTTGTCAAACTTAACAATCTGAAATGTATTTCATGCGCGCGTAGTTCTTTAAATCGCGCATAATAAACATGTGCGAAAAATGAAAAAACATCGTGCACACCATCGATACAAAATTGGTCCCAAGTAAGAACCTTGAGGGACAAAAGACATGTCGGTATGTTAAGACAGACAAATTTTAGAAAACAGTACACACATCGATACAAACATACAATTTTAACAAACGACTCAAATTTGCTCTTTTTTTATGTAATTTATTTAAATAATGTTGCCATTCGTGGTCATGTGGCACAATCTGCACGATAGGCGACAATTCAATTTATTCCCGTTCGCACGGTTCGCGGAATTAATTTGAATTTCCAATAAATTATCTTTTAAATATGCACGTTCATTTAATCGCAGTGTTGATTGCTTTTTACGTTACACTCGTTACATCGAGATATCGGCGATATACCGTCGAATTTATATATATATATTTTTTTTCGTGGTCGATGATTGATCGATAATTTACGTTCTCGTGAGTTTTGAAACGGATTTAATTATGGTACGGTTTTACGACCAATTATTCGCACTCGTACGCCGTAATGTATGCAAATGTTTGTTTATTTTAACAAGTCGGTTTCACACGTAATTTAAACTAGTCTACTGAGTAAAAATTAATGCCTTACTGATGAAGAAAACGGTAAACAGTAATTAAAGTGTTGGTTTTAATGTTTACGGTTCTCACTAACATAGAACTCTTTGTCAAAAGTAATTAAAAAAAAAAAACATTTCATGAAATAGTTTTAAAATTTAACGTAGAATTCAAATTTAATCAAATACAGTTTTATTCCTTTTGAAATAAAGAAGTAAGCAACTTCCGGTATAATCGGAAATTCCAAAAAATCGGAAATATTTTTAGCTGTATCACCCTGTATACTAATATAACGTCAATTACAAAAAAAAAAAATTGCAGATACTGACTAAATGTTCGTTCCCTTTCTTCTACCATATAGGTGTAAGGCTTGATGTGGCTATATCACACTTAGACTCACCGATAGGTGGCGCCGTGCAAGCTCGACAAGCATTAGTCACTTACAATAGCCGTAACGACGGGTAATTTCATTCTTCCAATTCAAGAAAAATTTTAAACAAACGTTATAAAAAGAAAAAATTACATAGTTTAAACATTAATTTCTGTATATTATCGAATACTTTTCAATAATTAAAATCCGGTACATTTAAAAATTACAATTTGGCCGTCTTTACAAAAAGGTTGGGGACCCTCCGTTCTATACTATACATTGTTAAACGTGCACGTGTATGTCCTTTGTTTAGTCACAAAACGATTTAATCATGGTATATAAAATATCTTTTCAGTCGTGGCCCTTTTCTGTACATTTCCTGTCAGTCTCGACGAAAGAACACAATGGAATTGTTGCATTTAACATATCAACAAAGTGATATTATGAGCGAGGTCGACAAAGTTTTATATTTGATTTTTTTTTCTGCGTGAGTTTGGTACTAAAGGAATATGATGCATGTGGTTAAAAAAATTAATTAGACACGGAACTTTGACCATGATCGGACTTTATAACGTGCAATTATTGTTATCCTATTAATAGGATTTAATCATACATACGCTTCTATGATTTTATTAATATGGATATAGCATAATGTAATTATAATAATTATTATTATGTAAATATTTTGTAAATATTTCAGAATTAATTATAAACGAAAAATGGAGAAAAAATAGTAAACAAATTTTAATTTTCAAAAAGACGTGACATTTATTTTCTGCGTGTCAGAAATTAAATAAAAAAATAAACAGAAAATAAAACTGAAATAAAACAAGAAATTGGATGTGACATTAAGTTTAATTAAAATATTTATTTTCTGCATGTTAGAAATTAAATACAAAAATAAACAGAAAATAAAACTCAAAAAAAAAAAACAAATGAAAGTCGAAACAAGAAAATCCAATTTGAGACAAAAGATAAAAGTTTTGTTTTGTTTTGCAAAATATTTCAAAATTAATTATAAACGAAAAATGGAGGGAAAAAATAGTAAACAAATTTTAGTTTTCAGAAAGACGCGACGTTAAATTTAATTAAAATATTTATTTTCTGAAACAGAAAATAAAACAAATTTTAATTTTCAAAAAGACGTCATTTATTTTATGCATGTCAGAAATTAAAATAAAAAAATGAACAGAAAATAAAACTCATAAAAAACAAATGAAAGTCCAAACAAGAAATTGGACGTGACATTAAGTTTAATTAAAATATTTATTTCCTGCATGTCAGAAATTAAATTAAAAAATAAACAGAAAAAAAACTCACAAAAAAAAACAAATAAAAGTCGAAACAAGAAAATCCAATTTGAGACAAAAGATAAAAGTTTTGTTCTAATTCTTCTTTTATATTTCTATCGTTTATTTTCTATTTTTCGCTATAATTTTCATTTGTTTTTAGGTTTTATTTATTAGTTTAATTTTTGGCTTTTACACATTAGTGTATCACTTAAATTACTGTGCATTTTGTTGGCCGATTTTTTGTATCTTTACCCTTTACCTCAAATTTTATCTATTTTATTTTTCCATTTATTTTTGTTTTTATTTTGTTTTTCTTTCTTTAGTTTTTCGTTTAGAAATTTTATTTGACAATTTTTTAACATTTTCAAGTAGTTTCACAAAACATTAAAAAACAATTGAATTTGAAGCATAAGTTATTATTTATTAGTAATAAAGCACATAAGTGTTCTGATCTGCATCTGATATTTCATAAATTGTTGATGTCTCACACAAACTTTGAAATTCTAATTACACTTCGAAATTGCATCCGATCCACGTGACTCAAAAGTGAGTGAGTCAATCAGCTTACCGAGAATCCATGAGAAATCAATACCGTATTGCAAATTTGATACAATGCGTAATATTTGTTTACTGGGTGTTCTAAACGTTTAAAAAATCTATACGATCAAAAATCTCTTTCAAAAACCTCACACATTGCATCTATGATAGCTTCAACGCACGCAGAGAATTACAATGAAATTTAATCCAATTAACTCCTTTGACCTTTGAATTTAGAATTACGCCTACGTGGAAAAATTTATTAACACCACTAATTTCTGTTTTCAACGGAATTCATGCTGTGTACTCCAGTATCCAGAAATAGGTTACAGCTTCCATCTATCGCTCGGGTTAAACTGATCGAAATCCGAGATAACAAATTTATATGCAAGAAAAATAAATAAATAAACAGATAAACTCAAATAAATAAACTATCCAAATATTGATACAAAATTATACATCGGGTCGAGAAAAAAATAAATAAATAAACAGATAAACTCAAATAAATAAACTATCCAAATATTAATAACAATGAACTTGATAAACTAGAAATTCTTGAAACTCATTAAGTAAATTAAACGTTGCGTTTGATTATTTATGACGATGACTTATGGAACATAATTAATTAGGAAAAAACGCACGACACGTAACGAAATGACGGCACGTCGAACACACCTCGGTCGTTTTTAATCGCATTGTTCCAACGACGAGGAATTAAATTTGAAAGTTTCACAGTTAATCGATTAATCTCTCTTACTTTCATTCTATAGCCTTGTATATTTCCCTTTCGTATTCCATTAACCTTTTCACTTTGCGCTCGCCCATCCATTGTTCCGATCCTTAATATTGAAGGGACTACTGGTCTAGTGACTTCGTCAGTAGGCTAGTCATCTCAACGCCTATGGTTCAAGTCTTAGTAGGGGACATTACAGATTTAAGTTTTCCATGTTTCTGACATTGAATTGGCCTTCCGATCGACTATTTTGATTATGTTTCCTTGCAACATATGCTGGAATAGATATTAACATCTAAAGACGGTCACGGCCGCAACCAAAATCCCTCCCTCTCCTGAAAAGTCGCCTTCTTTTGAATTAATTTTAAACGCATTTATTCTTTCATCCCTTCAATTTTTCTAGTTTTACTAGGTTAACGAGTAATTTAACTTCAATGCGATCACCTGTGATCCTTCGACCTCAACCTAACATCTATTGACGTTTCGTCCATGCATAAACTCTATCTATCGCCCTTTGCAAGTTATTATGAGTTTCTAGTTCTTCAGCTTCTGTGGTCGTGTCATCAGCAAATGTGGCAATATTCGTGGTTAGAGGTATGTCGCAAGTGTAAAGCAAGTATAGCAGAGGTCCCATCACACTGCCTTGCGGCATACCCGCATCTTGTCGAATGCGAAAATTATATTGCTAATATAATATTTCACTAACAGGCTACAATTTGTAAGTCTGTAAGCAGTCATTTAACTAGTTAATTTCATTATTTCCCGTAGCCTAATTTATCCTTTCTATTCTATCGTTAAGCATCATACTTGCGCCAATATTCCGCATTCCAACAACAAAACTCATAAAAAAACAAATGCAAGTCTAAACAAGAAAACCCGATTTGAGACAAAAGATAAAAGTTTTGTTTTGTTTTGCAAAATATTTCAAAATTAATTATAAACGAAAAATGGAGGAACAAAAAAATAGTAAACAAATTTTAGTTTTCAGAAAGACGTGACATTAAGTTTACTTAAAATATGCATGTCAGAAATTAAATAAAAAAGATAAGTATAAAAAAATTAAAGAAAATAAAACTCATAAAAAAAAAACAAATGCTAGTCGAAACAAGAAATTGGACGTGACATTAAGTTTAATTAAAATATTTATTTTCTGCACGTCAGAAATTAAATAAAAAAATAAACGGAAAATAAAACTCATAAAAAAACAAATGAAAGTCGAAACAAAAAAAAACCGATTTGAGACAAAAGATAAAAGTTTTGTTTTGTTTTGCAAAATATTTCAAAATTAATTATAAACGAAAAATGGAGGAACAAAAAAATAGTAAACAAATTTTAGTTTTCAGAAAGACGTGACATTAAGTTTACTTAAAATATGCATGTCAGAAATTAAATAAAAAAGGTAAGTATAAAAAAATTAAAGAAAATAAAACTCATAAAAAAAAAAACAAATGAAAGTCGAAACAAGAAATTGGACGTGACATTAAGTTTAATTAAAATATTTATTTTCTGCTCGTCAGAAATTAAATAAAAAAATAAACGGAAAATAAAACTCATAAAAAAAACAAATGAAAGTCGAAACAAAAAAAACCCGATTTGAGACAAAAGATAAAAGTTTTGTTTTGTTTTGCAAAATATTTCAAAATTAATTATAAACGAAAAATGGAGGAACAAAAAAATAGTAAACAAATTTTAGTTTTCAGAAAGAGGTGACATTAAGTTTACTTAAAATATGCATGTCAGAAATTAAATAAAAAAGATAAGTATAAAAAATTAAAGAAAATAAAACTCATAAAAAAAAAAACAAATGAAAGTCGAAATTGGACGTGACGTTAAGTTTAATTAAAATATTTATTTTCTGCACGTCAGAAATTAAATAAAAAAATAAACAGAAAATAAAACTCATAGAAAAACAAATGAAAGTCGAAACAAAAAAATCCGATTTGAGACAAAAGATAAAAGCGTCGTTTTGTTTTGCAAAATATTTCAAAATTAATTATAAACGAAAAATGGAGTAACCAAATCTTAGTTTTCAGAAAGACGTGACGTTAAGTTTAATTAAAATATTTATTTTTTGCATCTGGGAAATTAAATAAAAAAATACAACAGAAAATAAACCTCATAAAAAAAAAAATAAATAAATAAAATCGATACAAGTAAATCAGATTTGAGACAAAACATAAAAGTTTTGTTCTAATTCTTCTTTTATATTTTTATCGTTTATTTTGTATTTTTCTATATAATTTTCATTTGTTTTTAGGTTTTATTTTTGACTTTTACATATTAGTGTAATATAATATTTCACTAACAGGCTATAAGTCATTTCCCGTAGCCTAATTTATCCTTTCTATTCTATCGTTAAGCATCATATTTGCGCCAATATTCCTCATTCCAACAACAAGTCACTTATTGTATATAATAATTTATGCGACTGCCATTTGCATAAGCGAATTAAGTAAAAAAAAAGTAAGCGTGTTCGACAATTTTGAGCATCATATTCACATTCGCGTTTGTCACCGGGCTAAACTATCACGAAGCTGCAACTTAATCTGGCGTCTAGACGACGCGATCTCTGCTCGGAATTTTCTCGGCTAAAATTGATTTTGGAGGAAGTTAATTTTAGAATCGCAACGGCGCGCGAAGTTCGAGTGAATTTGTCGGGTTTAAGAATTTACAGTTGGTACATTTTAATTGTGTCAACGGAAGGAGGTTTAATTGCGGATTATGTTGAATTGCTTCCAACGAGAATGGATAATTTTAACGTTGCAATTATACGAGTTTTTCACGCGGATAAATTGTAACGAAAGGATATATATCTCTGTTAAATTGTATTCCTCGTTTATCATCGTGAATATAAATGAAAAATAAAATATGTAGACTCAACGCCACGGAAAACACAGTTAAAAATATCATTGTTGTTTTGGAAGAGGCAGTTTGTGATTGATTTTCAAGAAATGTTTTCTGCAAAGTCCTAAGTCACCATAAAACAGAAGAAAAACATGAATTTGGCTGTTTTTTATATTTGGAAAAAAAATACATAAAGATGAAAATGGTTCAATTTCCATTCTATTGAAGGAGGATTATAAATAATAATCGATAAACATAAACATTTAAGCCTTGAAATATTCATTTTACCTGAAAATAGAATCATTACAATAAATTTTAAAAGTCCGATAAGAGAAATCGGACCTCATTGTTAATTTGTGTCGCTTAAATGCACGAACGTATAAGTCGGTCGATAATTTCATTATCGGGTCGATACAAGGTCTGTTAATTTCCCGCTTGTAATTAAATGATTCATAGTGGTTGTGTGACAAAACGGGGCTATTCCCATTTAATGCTCGGGTGAATAAGTGTTATCTTATTTGCTGCACGTAAACTTGTTTCAGTTTACGTTGTTGTTTATTGTGAACGTACACTAACATCAATAAATAAAATGAGTCATATGGTTAGTTGCAAAACCCTATAAATACTAACTTTATTTAATACTATTTTTTTAAAAATTTTGTGATTTGTTTATTGTGAACGTACATTAACATCAATAAATAAAATGAGTCATATGGTTAGTTGCAAAACCCAATTTTTTTTTTGAATTTTGTAATAAATATTGTTATCGTCTAGTTTGTAATATGACGGACGAAGCATATATTTCTATTTATAAATAAATCAGCTTTGACATCGTTCATAAATAGGTATAGATTTCGTCATTGAAAATACACGTTGACGTGGCTTTGTTCTGAAATGAGTTCCAAATCCTTTATAATCAAACGCAACAACATCCATTTGTTATTCCATAATTTTTAGTTCGAAAATCGATTTTTTATTTCCAATTTTATAAACGGCGAACATGGAAATTTACCATTCCATTTATCGTTAAACGCAAGTTTAAAGTGTTTAAACCAACTATTAACCGACAGAACGGAAAGTTTCACACTCTTGTACGTCATTCATACAAATGTGGTCATATACGCACAATGAAAATAAAAAACAAAACTTCCAATTGAAAGAAAAAACTTGCTCGTCTAAAATTTTCAATATCACGACCCTCATCTTCTGCTTTTGCACATTTAATAAAGAGACACATGCACGACAAAGAAGGCACAATTATTGTGTCTTCACAGTCGGCAGGGTTATTATAATGAATTAACTGCCTGCATGTGTTAGATCTTCCCATACGATAGAGTTAGGCCGTTGTGAAATTGTAATCGATCTCGTGTCATATGGTCTTGATTATAATGAAAATGGAGGATGCTCGAAAGCATTACTTAAAAATAAGAACAGGCGAAATTATTTATTTAAATTGTGCGAACGAAAAGTGTTAATACAAAAATTGCTTTAGCAATTTTGTTAAACAGACGCTAATTTTACGAGGCGTTTTGTTTATACTCACATGCGATGAACTTTCCTAAAATGAAATAGCAAACGTACCTGAAAATAAAGAAAATAAAAAAATTAAAATTGTTCAAAAACATTTAGGATTAAAAGAATTAACGGACTTAACATAGAATTAACATAAAATACAACTGTGAAGTTTTTATTTTTCGTACCTAAATTTATGTAATTAAATATTGAAGAAAATAATTAAAATGTTTAATCTTAATTTTGAAGAAGGAAAAAAACAAATGAAATAAATAAATCTGGTTGACGACAAAAATTGAGTCAAAGTTATTGAGTAACGGCAGTCATTAATGAGTAATTGCATAGGTGCAGGTAACTGTCATAAATTCCAGGTTTTCAATGAATTTAGAATGAGTAAGGTGATTCGCTCGGTAAATTGTTAAAATTTCACATAAAAAAACTCAAAAGGAATTAATTACAAATTAATAAAAATAAAGGTAAGGACAAGGGTGTGAAAACTTTTCAGCCCTATTCGATCAAACCCAAAAGTCAATTTTTAATAAAAAATAAATCACCAACTTTGTAATTATGTATTTCCAAAAGACTAACCCACAGGACAAGCGTTTTTTATTTTTATTTATTCAATGACTAAAACTACGACTACAAAAAAAGGTCTTTTTTATTTCTTGCTCTTATCAATCCGACATTTATTAGGAAAAATTACCTATAGATAAAATAAATGAATTAAATTTAATTGAAAGATATCTAAACAGCGATGTTCAAACTGTGTTCCCCGGAACCCTGGGGTTCTGCACAACCTTTCCAAATGTTCCACGAATAATTGTTTATATTATTTTAATTAAGGTTCTGTGAACTGACAAAGTTTGAAGAGCGCGGCGGTGAGACATATGTTGATTTGATACACACGCTTGGTTTGCATTGAACGCTCACCTCCGCAGACTAACGTTAGTTTCTGGGCGATTAACCAGTCGTCAGTACGGCTGCTGTGAGCGATCAATGCAAATCGAGCCTGTGTTGTTATCGCCAAAACGGCAGTGCACGTTACAAACTGATATGCGACTCCACCTATCGGTAAAGTAACGGAATTTTGATGTTGCGGTGCCCAACGATAGGTGGAGTCGCACATCAGTTTATAATATATGTTGATGGTTAAATCGATGCAATGCATGTTGACATTGGCCCGTATAATTTCAAAATATTGAGACATTTTTTTTAGATTGATGAACGTAACGTCTCAAGATTTCGAAAAATTAATCAATATTTTTTTTTCTAATTATCGACGCTATGTTATGCTAAACTAACATTGTGTCTAGAACGTGGGGTGGAAAATGCAAAAAATAATCCACAAAAAAAGGTGATGATGGTTAAGAGCTGACGAAACGTCGTACAGATAATTTGATGGCACAGTTTTTTGTAAATCAGTGCTAAACCACTTGAAAAACGTAATATGTGCACAATAAAGCAAAAATCAAAAATTTCCGTTTTCTAAAGATATATACGGGGTGTCCCCGAAAGGTCTGTACAAAATAATAACACATATTCCTGATGCCAAAATAGAACGATTTAACTCAACTTACCTCTATTCAAAGTTGCTTCGTTTAGCCGCTAGAGGGATACAAATTTCCTGAAAAGAAATCGTTTTTTCGAGAAAACTTTATAACGCTTTTCGCGATTGGGACCAAATTTGTTATGTGGATTTGTACTGAAAGAAAGCATTATTTGGCATGTTATTTTCTCTTCTGCCTGTTTTGTAAGTGGTCAAAAAATGGTCATCCACATCTTAAGAAGCTCATACTTTTTTTGTTATTTGATGAATACTTTTGAAACTTTTTTGCTGATAGACACATATGTTACCTACATTTCTTGTCTCTTGCTCCATTTCGTCATTTCTTATAGTTTAGGCAGAAAAAATTAATAACCCTCAACACGAACTAGAAATTTTAATCAAATTAACGAAAAAAATTCACAACAAATGTTCGAATATACCGCCTTCTGCATGAATGCAAAGATTAACACGTCGTAAAAATTTGAACTGGACCCTTCTCATCATTTCGACATCGTTTTTTAGAGTGTCTACTGCAGGAATTATGGCAACGCATCCAAAATGCAGTAGACACTCTAAGAAACGATGT
>JAFFZR010028311.1:0-13295 GCA_018397195.1 Lethrus apterus | reverse complement strand
TAGCCATATGATCGTTGTATGAAAAATCTTCAGAATTGAATTCTACAAATATTCACGTAAAAATATACAGGGTGTTCCATTTGAAAAAAATGAGAAAAATGAAGATGAATTTCTCGTAATGTCGTAATGAATTTTAAACACCCTGTATGTTGCAATGACACAAAACTTTGTCTGAAGCATCTGTCAACACTTGCTAAAAGATATGTCAAATAATTACTCTTACATTTAATATTTGTAGCCGCAGCGATTTCTTTAAAGTTTTTTGAAGTAATCGCTAATTACGGCGGAATGCATGAATCAAATTCAAAAAAAAGTTAGATATCAATAGATACCCCCAAAACACTTCGAACTTTGCAAACAGATACTAGGTGTCCCATTTAATAAATGGCACGTGACCACACAGGTCTTTTTCGGGACACCCTGTATATTCAAAAATAATTTCCTGTAATGCTCATTTATCTCTAGTTAAACGCTGCCTTTGATAGAAATTTCTAATTGTAACAGGAAATGAGAAATGGAAGAACGGAGAACGGATGCAGGACCCTGTATATATGATCGACTATTTTTCTTAAAAATATTTCGCTATCACCTACTAAGATATATGAGTGGTTCGCTCCGTAATTGAAATTCAAAAGAGTACAATTTGTAAAATTTTGGGATAAAGATTCGACTTTCAGGGTTTTGTATGGGTTGGGTTCGCTCCGTAATTAAAATTCAAAAGGTAGAGTACAAAGGAGTAATGCTGAACGATCGACCAAAAATCGCTTCGGGATCGACCGGTCGATCGCGATCGACTTGTTGGCCGCTCCTGTTAGAAAGAATAATCTAATCAAGGAAAAATGGAAAATAAATATTTCACACAAAAAACATTACATTTTCTCCTTAAAAGTTAAAAAATATAGTTAGAAAAAATTTAAATAAAAAAAAAAAAAAAGAAATCGAATTATGAGGGTAAAGAGCGAAAACAATTGCATCTGAGAAAATGAACAATTATAATTTTATAAGAACTTGTTAATAGTTATTTTACTCCCTCGCCGTCACGAGGTAAGAAGAACGTTATAATTGAATCATTGTTATATTAATTTTTTTATTATTATTATTATTGTTTGACGATTCTGACATAAATTGAAATTAATTGTAAGTGACGTTTGTCAGTCACGTTACGCTTAATAAATTTCCACAACAACGATTGAATTAAAACGACGATTTTCATACGTTTTAATAAACATCGTGTAAAATCATCGAAGTGCACAATTAATTAAACACAATACTTCACGCGCCTCTAATTAACAGAACGGTGATCAATCATTATGACGTTTTAATTACCGAGGTACGTATTTGTGTATCTCGCACCAGAAACTGTTCATTTACACTTCATTATCTGATTGGTTTCGTTTTGTCTTCTTGGATCGTGCTTTGTCTCCCCTTTTGCTTCGAACGCAGAATTTCCGTTTTGCCCGTTTCTCGGCTCACATAATCTGTTTTACATAGTTTAGAAGACAATGATAAATGGACATTTTATTGTTTTTATATCGTTTTTAGTGATTTTCCTTTATTTATTGATACGTGAAGAATTTAAAATTATAATTTCTTCCGGTGAAACAATTAACATTTATGATCTGTAAAGATAAAAAGTAATTTCGTAGAAAATCGTTAATAGTTTCTTGTCGTGCTTGCCTGGCTTCGTGTTAACTAAATTGTCGACCCGTGTTTCCTGTGCTCGTAGCAGGCCTCGTTAGTGTTACGATATCTGTATGATACAGGCGAACGAGCATCTTTGGGCTTGACAGGTATACAAACCCTTCATCCACCCTGTCTACACCCCTCGCTGAGTTAAGAACGACTTCGGACCATTGGCTTTCTATAAGTCGCTCGTAACGGTATACTTTTTCATGATAAAAAGATCTTTTCGTATTCATCGACTTGTAATACTTGGCCCACCCATCGGTTAATATATTGTCATCACTTTTGACTTAACGTCATCTTTAATTTATATGACTAAGACATTAACAACTTTGTATGTATGTTCATGATTCTTTCCATTATCAGAATAGTTTTTTAATTTACTTTTTAAAATATATATTTTGTTGTTTTTAAATATAAATAATTTGTTTGAAACACCAGCCTCTAACAAAAAAAAAACGAAATTTCCTTTGTAACATTTCCAATTAATAAAGATCAATATCTTCAACGCACGTTGTTAATGATCAGTGAAAACCGAGCTGTCAGACATTCACTGGACGTTTCAGAAATTGATGGTGTAGAGTTTCGGTTTACCCAACTGATAGGACCCCATACAAAATGAAGGGTTCGTGCGAGAAAGGGTTGTATATCTTTATTGGATCTGAATTAGTGTAAATAGGGCATTTCGGGAGATGTTTAGTTAGTTGATGGACATGCACTCGCTCGAATAAATTGTTCGTTTGGTGCGGAATGAACTGCGTTATCGGCGACTGTTCAACGCCACCAGACCACATCAGCTTCGTTTCCAACGTCGTTCGTTCTATTTATAATTGCTCGAAACCTCGTAATTGAAAGAAATTTAATACGATGCGTGTCGTGTTACGCGTTTTCCTTCTGCTGACACGATCTGATATTTTCTTAATGTGTTTTCGTTCGTCGCTTTCTAAAAAAAAAAAAAAAAAACGAAAGGCGTTAGATGTAAACGTGTTTTGTAAAAGATGACCGTTTTAACGTTGAGAGAATGTGGCGTTAGAGATAAGATCGTAATTTGATAATGTTTGACGTTTTAAGAAATACTAGCTTTAGATATGAAATCAGTTGCGTCCAATCAAAAATTAGATACGTCGTTTAATTATCTGTTTAATAATTTTTGTAAAATGATAATTCTTTATGTTTGATGTTAGAACTAATTTATACAGTACCTGCTTGAAATATGGAATAAATTCGGTAAAATCAAAATAAAACATTTTGCTAAAAAAATCTTCGAACAGGTCGATTTTTTTGAATAAAAATACTTATCGTCGATTACCAACAATCATTTGTTTTTGAGTAATGACGTCATCAACTTTTTTTTTATGGTAACCCCTATTTTTTTTCTTGATTTTGAGAGATCTTTTCGTTGTCGAAAAGACAGTATAAAAATGTTGCCATCTTACATTAGAAAATTTTCCAGTAAATGACAATTGAAAGTAAGAAACCGTAAATCAAATTAACATAAAAGAAAACTCTGTTGCTAAGCAAAAACGATATCAAATTTAGTTCTGGAATTGATGACAGAATGGTAGGGTCTTTTTTCTTTGAAAGAACTCACACAGGAGAAAGATATTTAGATTTTTGCAAAATGACCTTGTTCCAGTACTTGCAAAATTTTTTGCAAGTACTGGTAATTTTGTGGTCAACAGACCACAAAATTTACTTAAACTAGAACATCGCATTAGAGGATGAAAGAAGTCGGTAGATGACAGTTCGAACACTTAATTTAATAATTCTTTGCTTGGCAAAGGAGTTTTTGTTTATTTTTTGTTAACAGTAAAATTTACGTTTTCTAACATTCAATTGTCACTTGCTCGAACATTTTCTTACGTAAAGTGACATTTTTATACTGTCGCTTCGACAATGAAAAGATCTCTAAAAATAAAGAGAAAAATAGGGGGTTGCCATTTAAAAAAAAAGTTGATGACATCATTACACAAAAACAAATGAGAAACGACTATCATGTGTATTTTTATAAAATAAAATCGACCTGTTAAAGGATTTTATCCCAAAATAATTTATTTCACTTTTACAGAATTTATTCCATACTTATTCCTTACATATTACTCCTTACATGTGCGCGTACTGTATAATAATTTTCTCTATGAAGCAAAAAATGTACGAACTTTCATTTATTATCAATGAAGTCATAAGTTGAAGAGTCCTTTAATTTGTTAATTCGTAACTCATGAAAACTTGAAGGAAGATCTTGCAAATGTTGATTATGAATTTTTGAAGAGTTGACATATTTGAATAACGAATTTTCCGATTTGTTTTCTCAATTCAGAGAGGATTGAGGTTGACGCGAGAAAACAAAAGCAATAGAGTGAAAATCATATTTCAAACTCGTAGGCTTGGTACTAGTCATGTTCTAGGTTATCTTTGTACAAAATTGCAAGATTGACAACATTTTATTGAAATAAAATAATTTTTTAATAACTGATTTCCTTTTCAAATAAAACAAATTTTTAAAAATCGTGTCTCTTAAATCTTCATATTTGAACATTGATTAACGTCGCTTATAGAAATACATATATTCAATAAAATTACATATTAAAATACAGTCTTTAGATTTTACTGATTTATTTGCAAAACTGCATGTACGTTATTTTAATAAACAGTCGCGTTTATTGAAAAATTGCTTCGCGTTCTCCGTACTATAAAACGTAAAGATGCAAATATTTATACAAAGTGCATTTAACCCGGCGTGTCGCATTTCCATATTTGTAAAGTTCACGCAAGCAAATGAAGTTACACGGCGTTCATTGGAGTGGAAGCACTTTATTAGGTGCTCGGATGGCGTCATACGTTACAAACATGATACATTTACGGGCGAGTTCAAAGGAAAAATGCAATATCCGTCGGATTTCAAATAACGCGGGACCGACGACGACGACTTCGATTACTTTTTATTTCGTCTTCCATTAAATTCCGGTCGCCGGTTTGAAAATGACACGTAATTTTAAACGTACCTACGTATACGTTTTCGGCATCGAGAGGAGAAAATTTAGGATCCATAAACGTATGAAAGTTTACGAGTTTGCTATATAATTTGCAATAAATGAGATTTGTGCACTCGCTATAAAGTTTAATATGGCATGATTAAACCGGAATACTACCGTTTAAATTACACGGAATTTATTTGGTTATGAGGAGGAAATGAGTTGCTTGTAATAACATATCTTTACTGTGTGCTTAAAGCAAAGGTTATGGAAAAAATGGGAAGTAACAGATATCGAAAAATTAATTGGTTCGAGATCAAGTGCAGGATTTGATGTTAATCCTAAACGAATTCCTACTTTAAATTGTGATAATCAAGTATAAATAATAAGCAAAGATTGTGGAAAAAATGGGCAGTAACAGATATCAAAAAATTAATTAGTTCCAGATGAGGTCCAGGATTTGATGTTAATCCTAAACGAATTCCTACTTCAAATTGTAATAATCAAGTATAAATAATAAGCCATCGTAATTTTTATTTAATTCGAAATTTACTGCTTCAAAAGCTTACAACACGCACTCGTACACAAAGAATTACAATTCATTAACATCATAAAAAGCACGATTATCCAACTCGAATTAATAAATGTACAACTAACTAATTGCACATAAAAATTTAAATTAACATAATCTGTACGGACGTTTCTCGTATATGAATTATCGAACGTCGACATGAATATTAATGCATGGAGCTTAGATACACAAAAGGTTATTTATAATTTATTTTCCGCGGTACCATTCACCTTTTTTTTTCGAACGACACAAAAGGTGCCGAGTGGAAAAATAAATTATACACTTTGTACTATAAAATTGAATTAAATATTTTTATTTGCGTAGGAAGACTTGCTTTCATTAAAAAATAAACATTATGAAAATATACTAAACACACTGAGGTAAATTTTGATGAAAGTATAAAAATATTTAAAATTTGTTGTTCAAATAATAATTAAAAAAATATATAAATCATACCGTAATATGAAGACAAGGGCCACTTACCTGAAACAAAAAAAAAACAATTAAAAATGTGCATTTTTATTAAAAAATTAAAAAAATTTAAATTCATTTCGAACCCTCAAAACGTAAACGTCGCTAACCACGAATGGGTACAAAGTGAAATTCCCCTCACAGAGAACTCGTTTGAAGGGACGAGATCTTTGGCATCAATTTTTATACTAAACAAAGATTTCCATATACGGAAGATTTATTTCTCGGTCAAGAAAATTTGCATACCGGCCTGTTACGCACATACTTCGATTGCGATTGTTTTTCGAAAATGGACTTTTCAAATGGTTTCATTTATAAGAAGTGCATTTATCGGTCAATCTTGGAATTTGTATTTATGTGTTACGTGTAATAATAATGCATGACGTGTAAATACGTTCTTGTCACGAATTCCGTGTAATCGGATTGGTTACATTTTCAGTGGTAATAACGATAGTCATTAATGAAGCAATTTAAATAAAATAAAATAAAGTCAACGCCCGGTATATGAGTTATAAAAATACGTCATAATTATTTGTATAGATATGATTCAAATAAAAAAAATGTTATAAATCAAAGCACGTTGCACGTCGCAAACGTTTTTGAAAATAGGGCAAATGAGTCCTCTAGTTTCAAAACCCCCTAAATCCATTTTTAATGTTATATGAGTTAGATAGCATAACAAGATCCTTATGAAAATCTCTACTGATTTGTAAACTATAATAATGTCAAACCCACCAAATTCCATTTAGAATTCACTGTTAAAATTTGACTTAGTTTCAAACTCCACCAAATCTGTTGGAAATAATTTTCAACGCCACTAAATACACATCAGCCAATCAGAACGTGAATAAACAAAGCTACAACTCCAACTTTGGGTAATATAAATCCGGATCTATTAGTCTAATTTCATTTCGTTCTTGTTGTTTTTCAAATAATAAAAAGTTAATTTTGTTTTTTTTTTATTGTTACGCGTTCCCTTTTTTCAAACCTACTTTGTTGGGAATCGAAACATACGCAATCCACAATATTGACTTACAAATTCCATTAAATTCGATAATTGGCTTCAAACCCCACTAAATCCACTCTTATTTTCAAAATTGTGACTTTCTTGTAAGTATATTGTTTGTCCGCTGTGTCATTTTAGGATCTAATACTGTATAGCAATTTGGGGGAAAAAATCATTAACGTGTTACCGCTACAAGTTAGTTACACAGTTTTTCTTAATTTCTGAAAAAGTCACAAAAGTGGATTTAGGGGGTTTTGAAACCAGAGGATTCAAATATGGGATAAAGTAAAATCTTCAACTATATGTTCATAAATTCGGAGGAGTAAATACATAAGCCAGAATTACACGGGAACAATTTTCGAACTGTTTTTTATATTGTTAATAAACAATAAATGACTTTTTAAATACTTTAAAATCGACACCTGTCAACTGTCACACATGAGAACATTAAATACCGGAAATTTGGTTGTGAATACGGCAATTTACACTGTGTAAACGTGTCTCGCAAATACCCAATCGTTGAGCGATTTTTTTAAGTGAGAATTTTAATTTACTCCTCCGAATTTACGAAGGAAGTATATGTTTTTCTTTAAAAATTTGACAGTTTTTTATGATCATTAAGCCAATTAATATTATTAATAAAAAAGCTGCGTTTAATATTGGGGTTAAATTAAAGTAACATCATTTGCATCAAAAAATTAAAAAAAAAACTACAATTAAATTATGGGACGATTAGTGGATTAGTCACAGACCAGTAGTCTTAAGGTCTAAGGTTCTAATCTAAATTGGGATAATGGAATATTATGTGTGATTTTTCCAAATATTTTTTTTCCAAAAAATACATTTCTAATTAATTTAAATTTTTATAAATTACTTCCATTTCCATTTAATTTTTTGTATCCGTATAATATTGATTATTCGAAAACATATTTAAGTATCGTCGACAATTCAGTTCATAATTTTTTTTTCCACATCCAGCAATAAATATCCAAAATTTCAGGAAACGCGAACAAAGGGAACAATTTCGGTAGACATATAATGGTGACTTCCGGCGTTTCGCCTTCTTCTTCGGCGGGGTTGCGTCATTATCTAGGCTCGTGGTTGAGTTATTTAACTTAGTAACTCAACCATGATGAAATCACCGTAATTTCGTTCCGATGGTGCAGATTGAACTCGAGACAACTTTCGAGCATAATTTGTTTACGAGTTATAATACAACTCACGAGAGAAGTTCCGCGCTGGGTGTGTTTCACTACATGGCGATAATCCTTGCCACATTAATTGGAGAAAATTATACTCGCGTCTATCAGATCGTCGATCCCACGTATAAAAATTAATTTTAATAACCGCTTGAAATGCTGATAAGATTTTTAAACATTGAATTTATTATTGATGTACGAGTCCCACTTATTATTTTACGTTTCAATACGAAGTGGTATAATAAGTTAACCAAACAAAATCAAGAAACGCAAATATTAGGCAGTTGAAGCCACGTTGGTGCAAGACTTTTAAAGACCCGTTTTTTTGTTCCGTGTTAGCGAAGCTCACAGTTAATTTAATTTAGTGTCACATTGTCAAATAATTTACAAATGCGGCCATGAATAAACATCATTAATCACGCGTAAATCTTCCCGGTCTCGGTGTGATGTAAAAGCGGTTAACGCACTGTTAACACCATGCGGCAACGTGATAAGAAGGTACACAAGCAAGCGAATATAGAGACGTGTACCAAAGGCTTTGACGGCCCATTATAAATTACCAGACGTCAGCCATACAAAGCAACTTCTCAATGGTCGGATACTGCCAACTTATAAATTCTATTTGTGGATCGGGGTTGAAACGTTGAAACCACTGCGATGAGTAAAGTAAATACATATATCCACATATAAATTTTCACATACGCAGGCAGACAACGAGATGTTAATTTTCTACAACGTAAGCTTCGTATGTAAAGTTGTTGCTTTCTCACTGCATTAACAGTGTTTTGTTTTTACTAATCTCTCAGCTGCAAATATACTTGCAGGAATTCCAACTAAGTTTACGATGTACCGTAATAACTAATAACAATCTTGGATGTGTTGTCAAATTTATACAAATATACATGAAATTGAAAAATATTCAAATGTGTTCCTGCTGTTGATTAAAAGCATAATTTGAAAGCATAAAATTCTGTTAACGAGTAAATCATTGCAATTTTCCAAAAAACGAGTAAGTGATTTAAAGAAATGATAGAACGTGAACAAATTTGTTGATTTTTTCACGAAAATGTTGATTAAACCGCTTTAACATCTTGTGAATCTTTTTATTTATTTTTTTTTTTCATTTCGAGATAAACAGTGTAATTAGTCTTTTGCTGAATATTCATATGAGTCATATAAGTATTATTAAAGATGGATCTGGCCACCATCTAAATTGTTGTTGGATCAACTTTCAGAAGTCGTAAATATCTAGAATTTAGAGCCCAACCTTACGTAATGGCTATAAAGAAAGACCAACCTTACGTAATGGCTATAAAAGATGGATGTACAATCTCAAAACAGGGTGACAACAAAAACTATGAAAATTTGAGTTTTAAATACTATTTTGTTGATGTTTACTTACAAGTTGCGATAACTAAGTTCATATTTAATCCTATATTTTAATTTAAGCTAAGTTAACTATAAATTGATTTTATAACATCCACAATAAAACAACAGCGCAATTTTATGCCTTGATCATCAAGGCTATTAATAACACTTTTCTTATAAATATACAGATTCATTCTGAAATAGGTTCCACTATTTTAATAGGCGAAAGCTGACGTTGGCACAAATCCAAATTCGCAAAAACGACGGTTCTATCTTCGGTTTAAATTTTTGGAAAATTTTTATATGAACATTTGGTTCTAAATATGGTCCTGTAGGCTTTTTAATTTTTTTTGGTGTTAAAATATAAATTAATCTTCCCTTCTTCAGAAAAAAAAACAGTTTTAAAAGACTAAGCGCCAAGTTTGGAAAATTATCTTCAGAAGTGAAGAAAGGTTTTTGAATATATCACGAGAATAATTATAATATAAAATTAGTGCAAGAATTGACGAAATAAATATTCGGCTTTTCTGGAAATATTTTAAAATCATTTTTAATAACAAATATACTTAAAAAATTTTTGAAAATATTTACGGTCGGTATGTTATTTCACTCTAAACGTGATCGGTTTTTCCAGTAAGTTTGTGATATGTTGAGGGCGGCGAGGTCTTCGTCTTCGCCCATTGTCTTCTTCAGACGCTTTCTATACCGATGAAGAAGGCCAGAGTTAAATTTTATCCTCTTTTAGTTTTAGTTTTCAAATATGTTCCTTTGGTTATTGTCATATCTACGTTTCTTTTCTTTGCAAAGAGGTATGCTGTAACTACTTTCTTTAATTTATTGTAACATTTTTATTATTTTCTGTAGATTTCCTCCGTTTGGTTTCAATATTTGTTTTTACATACGTATTAATTTTCCAAGATTTTTAAAAATGCTTGGGCATTACTTTCCTATCTAATTTTTTGAAGTCCTAATTATGTTTAATTTTGTGTTCTGTTCGTTATGTAAAATTAAGAAAGTCGAAATTTTAAAAATCTATATGTTGTCGACACACAAAAGTCTGTTCTTTAACATACAAGGATTTCTTCGATTTACTATGTTGATGGTTTGTGCGTTTAAATTATGACGAAACGTCTCGGAGGAGCGCACGAAGAAATCGGAGCAAAGACAGATGGCGATTAGAGATTTAATTCCTCCATTCACAAACGGTAATACAACACATAAACATAATCTCACGAACGGGGTTGTCGAGTGTTCAACAAACATCGGAATTACAATGACCCCTGTACGTATTGCTGCGTTCGAAAGCTTCATCTGCTCCTACGTTTCGATTAATTCGAAAACGAAGCAAAATTTGCTTTTTCAAACAAAAGACACGGTTTTTCACTTTATCGGTTCTGTTTGTTCATATAAAATATAAATAAACATTTTTACAAATTTTTAATTTGATAAATGGAATCATTTATTAATATGTTCGCTGAAAAAAAAAAACAAAGGACGCACATTTTTCAAATAAAGATGAATGTGAAATGATTTTCCTTGCGAATGCACAATTTGAAACAACTCATTTGAAACACACGGAAAAAGCATTTATTTAACAGTATCACGTTTGCGTGCATTCGGTGAACTGCACCGGGCAATGTGTAAATTGGATTTCCTCCGCATCCAACGGCATCGATTTAAAAAAGCGCCGCCGAATATTTCCAATCAAATCGGGCGTTTCCATTTTAGAACGTGCACTACACAACAGTCCCTCCTAGCTCGGTCTTCAACTGCACTTACAGAAACATAAAGCAACGTAACTGAATTACTAAATTAGAGCAACTGCATTACTATCTCCGCCGCTTCGCGCCTTAAACCCAATATTTTCTACGAGAGATAAATCCTTTAAGAGCACTTCCGGTCAAATCACGGCTTCGTGGCGCGAACCGGAAACGATATACGGATAGAATAGGTGAGATATATCCAGAAAGAACGTGATTTTCACTCAAAACGAGTGAAACTTTCGGCCGCAACTTCAACATTTCGCGAAGATAGCGTCGAGAGAACGAATCCGACGTAATAACTTCTTCGGTTTAATTAACATTAATGCACGCTGAATGAACGAAACCGAGATTTTCTTCTTATTGTAACGTCGAGGTTATACGTGAAAATTATGAGAAAATTAAAGTGTGAAAAATCTCATTATCAAACTAACAAAATTACAAAATTCTCTTTTGTTAAGTTTGTAATTTAATTAAATAACTCGACGATATTTTATGGATGCTTTTAAATAATTTTTATGTTTACTGTTTACACGTTTATACATTTATATTTTATCACGTTAACATAACCTTATTTTTATTTATTCCCATATTATTATAACATTTAACAAAATTTACTCATAATAACTTTCGTCTAACTTGTCATGTCTTGTGATTATTTTTTTTTCTCTATAAATTAATTAAAACTCTTAAATACCTGTTGTTATGTAAGATAATTTTTTTTGTAAATAATAGAATAATTTATATTTACAAAATCAAATTTCCAACCGTGCATGCATAAACGAATCAAAAGCATCCAACCACGAAATCTTCGCTTATGCCAAAGGTAAACCATTTAATTCAGTCCGGTTAGCGACGAATGAAGGTATGCAACGTGATATCAAGGTACAGTAATCAACTGAGCTTGAATCTGATTAAAATTAAACCGACCCCTTTATTTAGGGTCACGGGTATGAGATTCCATAACCTGTTGGTTCCCATCGAAACGGAAATCTCTCCAAAAGCATCGTTTCAATTAATTTATGGCTTATACCACTCGAATCGTCTACAGTCCAATTATATATGTAACGTGTTATTAAAGCAAATAATACAACATTATTAATAATTTAGTGACTTTTATTACGACATTACGTGTTATGCACGTAATATCGAAAGTGTTATGGAGTCGAACGGCTGAGACGGTTTGTATAAAAAAATACGGAATATGTAATTAACACGTCCTTATAAATAGCTCAGTTTGAACCGAAACTATTTTAAAATTAAGATATACAAGATAAGTGCACAGCACGATGTAAACTTTAACATCGACGAATAATAAAATCCTTTTAGACCGATCTGTGACTATTAAAGCTTGGACGGTGGGATTTCTGATATGTCATTTACATAATAAAGAATTCTTTCGATCGACATTTGCATAATTCCATGTCGGAAAATATTTATTTAATGTAGTCTAAGGTCGACAAGTTGTTTTGATAACCAGAAGCTTAAATAAATGTTTTTCTAAATAGATTTAAAACAAAAATTAAAAATTCTGCGCAAACCTTCGTAAAAGTAAGATAAGAAAAAATGAATAAAAATGAATATCTGTAAAATATTCTAATGTACAAAATTTATAAATATTTATATTACAGTCATAATGTTAAATGTGGCCGTAAAAATGAATATTATTTAGATTTCCTTCGTTATATATGCAACAATGACATGAACCGTTATATAGATTTGTAAGTGGGTTTGCCTTGGTGATATTTTCTGGAAGCTTATCGACTTATTGGATCTATTGATTAATGTGTGTTGCTTATTTGTTTATATGCAATTTTAAAGCGATGTTACGGCGATGATGTTGAAAGCAATTACGATGTATAATCCATGCGCACATGCAATTTGATTTTTGTATGTAAATTACGGATTAGAAAGGATTTTTCGATTACACAAGCATCTAAATGGGTAAATTTAATTTTCTCTAAGGATGATGAAAAATATTTTCTGTGGTCGTATACAGTGAGGACAAAAAGTAATGAATATTTAAAATAAAAACGAACTCAACAGGTTTTTTAAAAAACGCTGAAACAGGTCGATTTTTCATTTCAAAAATACACATTAATACGTGCAATTCACCTTCCGATTTTCATTTGTTTTGTAGTTATGACGTCATCACAAAAAAATTTAAATGACAACATACATTTTTTTTAGTGGAATCCGATAGTGATTTGTCTACCCTTTATGACCGTACAAAAAAATCATAAGGTTGCACTAAAAAAATTC
>JAFFZR010028310.1:0-12876 GCA_018397195.1 Lethrus apterus | reverse complement strand
TGCTACAATTCATTATCAATTTTGAAACACCTTGTATAATATAACGAGGATATTTGGTATTGACTGTTTAACTTGAAGCATTGTTACCATTATGCCAACGAATCGTTACAAAATCGTCGTTAATAAAAACATTATTAATTTTTAAACAGAACTACCTAAATTATTTTTTTTTACCTAAAAGTGGAATATCACGAAAACCGCTCAATTTTAGTATGGGATCTGTAGTATAAACTTTCCCTATTTTGTTCCGGGGAATCTGAAAATGCGACGACATACAGGGTGTTCCATTTAAAATAACAAAGTTGTATAACGTATAGGAAAAACTAAACACCCTGTATATTTCAGAATAATTTTATGGTGTAGAGTACTTGACTCCAAACAACTTTTACTTGAAACATTTTTTAATAACTTTAATAGGTAAGACGTAATAGACCGACCCCAGATAGTTGGCACATCCGGTATAAACTTAGATCATTAGCTGGAAAATTAGCAGAACTCGTCTTATGAAAGCTATTAAGCGTTATGATTTAGATATGAAGACATCTTTTGTGTGTCATGAGTAATATCAATTAATACAGGATATTGCATAGAATTGATTATTCCCGTTGGCGCTTTCTACGTGAAAAAATGAGACTGGGAGATTCGTTCAAGGATTAATGAATGATACACTTAATTTGTGTATTTCTTCTCTACGGAATTTGAAATTATTAAACGCTAGGTGAAGTCATGCATTAAAGCATTTTTAATTACAACGTATGTTACATGCGAGAAAAATATATATGCATATATTATACAGGTGAGCAAAATTATGGAATGCTCGTTATAAAATCTTAAATATAATCATGTTTGGAAAATCCTGCAATCCTTCATTAAAAACAGATATTTAAATGTTCTTTCCAGCAAATAGTTTTGGTATTTAAAAAGATTTTTCTTAACGGAATCCCTTATGTGTTAGTAATGATACTAATGATATAAAATTCGTATTTTTTGTTTACTTTAGTGTTTATAATACTTTTCTTAATTTATAGATTTGTTTGATTGGTTACATCATATTTTTTATTTATTTACACACTTAGCATACGCCATTAAACAAATTATTGAGATTAATTAAATTAAATTTTCTGTAAATAAGAATTGCATGTTAGGATTAGAAAATGATAATTTCACAATTTAGAAATACCAATGAAGAAAAGCAGATCTGAGGAGTTTACTAGTTTGGGAGAACTGACAGAAGTTATGAGAAGAGAACATAATCAAAAAGGGCAGGAAACGGGAATGAAGAATGAATGGAGAATGTGCATTGGAGAATCCATAACAAAGAAAGTAAGTGTCAAAAAAGTGCAAGAAGAGGGCCTGGTATTGGAAGAATTCCGAAAACGAAAAAAAATCGCAAAGAAATGAAAAATATTCCAGCAACGATAAAAATTTAATAGTCAAAAATGTGCCCAATGTACTTTTCGTAAAAATTTAACTCATTAAACAGGACTTTTCCCAAATCTTCCCTTAAATTAGGTCATTTTTAAAGAAATCAAGCAGCAAATATTGTTTGTTCCCAAATCCTACTTAATAGTACGCTCTCAGTTTACCGAACTAATCGTAACATTTACATACGTCTTAAAGAGGCACTAATTGAAACGATACTGTTAACTCCGCTGATTATCTGTGTACACTCCGATAACAGGTTTGTTTGTCGTCGGCGCTCGTCTTACTCTTTCTTGTTGAAAACAAACGCACGTTCGTACGCAACGCCCTATTGCACAGCAATAACAAGCGAACCATAACAGAAGAAAAAAGAACACGGCAACGACAATTTGTCACAGATATTATCTCTTGGCTCGTATAAAAATAAGTTGGGCAGGTAGAAGGTATAAGGACATCGTGGTGTGCAGTGGCATCCAGAAGGTAACCGTTGGAATGCCAGCGTCGAGAGGCTTATAAATAAAGGTTGGAGTGTTGTCCTTGACTAAGACGGCTTGGTATTTACTACTACTACTACTTCGCATACATGTACACACGGAATTGCGCGCCTTTTCCAACCTATTGGCCTTAACGACATTTTAGAAAATGCGTTGAAATAGCACAAGACCATTGTTTTACCATTTAAAGCAACACTGAATTTTGAATGTGGTGTGAATCTGGTCTTTATTACACTACCTGCTGTTTAAGACAAACTTTTTTTTTCAGTGCCTTCGAGTTATATAAATATTTAAATATTAATATTGAATTAAATATTAAATTAAATAAGTCATAAAAACAATACATTTTATAAAATATCTGTTTTATTACAAATTTTTATAAATTATTACTATTTATTTGTCTTCCAAACAAGAACGATCTGGCAGTGTACCAAGAATGCTCGCACCATTTCCTCTTTGTATTGCTAGGGAGATTCTCTGTTTCAAATATGTTTTCGCTCTCTAATGTCTCTCGTTTCTAGTGATAATTTAGACCCTATTGTATCGATAAAGGATTTTGTTTCGTCACACCATAAACCCAAGGTTTCTACTGCTAATGCCTTAAAAATGAAGCCAGAGGTTATAAGGGAGCTATATTTATCATGTTTTTGCTGCTGAACCAGCCTCTATTGTAGTATGAAAAAGATAGGTTGTGGCAACAGTATCTACGCACGTTACATCCCAAATTAAACGTTTGCCTTTTGACCAGGAAATAAGAGTAGCACCGTCAGGTCCTTTACCATCGTCACGCGACAACCCAATGGGTTCAAGAGTTGAATGAATATTGACAGATCCCAAAGCTCGATGAATTATGTTATTGAGATCAGTGTGTCTTATGAATCTTCCCTTGCTCTTAGGACAACTAAGGCCATGCGTGCTCCTTTCGTTAACAAATAAACCGCAGCAGCAGAAATGACTCTGGAAAAGGTCGCAACCGAGTTTGAAGCTAACGTGAGCTTGGAAAATTTGTTTGTCCAAAAAGAAGCCAATATTTTTTGATGGTATTGCTTGCAACCACGCTCCGGACTCAGGGGATTGTAATGCTTTAAAACTGGCCAAGTCTATATCTGGGTCATAATGAAACTCGGTTTCGATTATTCTTTTTAAGTTAATAATATTCCAATCCTTTTGCTCTGCTTTAGATGTTGGTACATTGGTGTTGATAATAGACCAAGTAGAAATAGCTTCTTCCAGGTGGTGGATATAAAATCTTGTCTTCGGAAAGGAGAATGGTAGACACAAGATCCAGAGAAGTATGATTCTGCGGAAGTATGTAAGTTTTGGGATGAAGAGACAATTTTTCAATAAAAAATAAGCAATGTGAGGACTGAGTTGGTCTAGACGAGAAATAAGCTTGTTCAAAAATAGGAGTTCCTAATAATTCAAAGTTATCAGCTGTTATAATGCGGATGCCTGGGCATATAATTTCAAATTGGTTTTTAATAGCTTTGTTTAAATTTTGGGAACAGAAGAAAAGTTCACATTTGGAAGTATTTATGACGAGACCAATTTCGGCTGCTGAGTCAATAAGTTGTTGAAAATCTTTTAAGACAATTTCTGGTTGGTCTGCTAAGGTTGCATCGTCCAGATACCAGACGTTTAATTCCGATTGTTATTTGTTGACAATTGGTTGGATTGTTGTGCTAAAGGCTATTGGACCGCATGGGTCGCCTTGCTGAACCCCAACTTCAGATGAAATAATTTTTTTCTCCAAAAAATAATAAGGAAGGACCGTATTGATTTAATAAGGGATATAAAAGAGGGAAATTATTTTTAATTTCGGATAACATTTTGTCTCTTTCTATGGAACTGAATGCGTTAGCAAAGTCAATTTTCAGTAAGATTTTGTGTTTGTTTTCGGGAAGGTTAACATATGTTCGAATTGCGTGGATGGCACTCTCACAACCTTTTTTTGGTCCCTACGCCAAGTTGAAGAGGAGGAAAGTAATTTTGGAATTCATTACTATGACTGAAACAAGCTGCTTTTGCTGTAAGCCTCCGGAAGACACAGCCTATTGCAATAGGTTTGATTCCACCGTCTTTTTTGGAAAGGAGAGAGAAGCACCTAGCAAATGGTGCTTCTCTCTCTCTCTATAAATAAATAAAATTATAAATATACAGGGTGTTTACTAGACATGCGGCAAAAATTCGGGGGGGTTATTCCTTAGGGTATTTTAAGATTTTTTTATCCTACTTTATTACAGCTCATTTCAAATAAGAACTCTGGTACGTCATCAATGCGCAGAAACAAATTTTCGTATTTTTGGTTTTTAGTTGGCATCACTTGGCACATTTTAATCCATGCAGTGGCGTAGGATATTTTCCATAATTTCTAATTCATATTTATATAAGTTTTTTGTAAGTTGTGTAGTTTGTAATTTATGTTTAGATAGTAATTAGTTTCTTATAGACATTGACTTTTATAGTACACTTACATAAAGGTATTATTTGGCAAGTAAATAATTCTAACCTAACTACGCCAATGAACTTTCTCCCTCTTTTCGCGCAGATCAGTTGATGACGCATCAGAGTTTTCAATTGAAATAAGCTATAGTTACTATTAAATATCAGTCATCTCGGCTTTCGTATTAACAGTGTTTTTCAGTCGCTTCAGTCGTTCAGTACAATAGACCATTATATGACAAGCAAATTTTTTTTTTTGGCCCAAATCAAAATCGATAATTCACTCTATCGCCAAGGAAAAGTATAAATCGTGGAAATATACCCAGTTTCTTATTTTTTACGTAGAGTTTTACTTTTACGAAGAGAAAAAGATATTTAGGATGAAAATCTATGTAGAAATGTCAAGTTATGATCAATTATATGTGAAAGCAACAAATATAAATTTTTTCTCTAGTTTTGTATTTTTTCCTCATTTATAACGTATAACTTAATGATCTTCAATTCTTGGTGGAATCTCTCACCGTGCTCGTCGCTAACGTCACAGAGATTCTCCGGTTGGGGGGAGGGGTGATCGGGTGAGAATGAAGAAAATGAATCTTCACAGACATATTTGCGCCTGTTGAAAAAATAAAAAAAGAATGACATACAGGTTGTCCCCGAAAGGTCTGGACAAAATAATAACACATATTCCTGAGACCAAAATAGGACGATTTAACCCAACTTACCACTATTCAAAGTTGCATGGCCGCTAGAGGGATACAAATTTCCTGAAAATTAATCGGTTTTTCTAGAAAACTTTATTACGCTTCTCGCGATTGGGACTAAAAGTTTTGTATGTGGATAGTGTACAGGACCATGATGAATGAAAGAGAAATCTAAAGTCTACGTACAACCTATTCTGGTCTTATTACTGTCATGACAGAAATACTGACACTGACTTTCAGAACATTTAATTTTTTTCTGCCTAAACTATGAGAAATGACGAAATAGAGCAACAGACAAGAAATGTAGGTAACATTTATGTCTATCAGCAAAAAAATTTCAAAAGTTTCAAAAGTATTCATCTAATAACAACAAAAATATGAGCTTCTTAAGATGTGGATGACCATTTTTTGGCCACTTACAACACACGCAGAAGAGAAAGCAACACGTCAAATAATGCCTTATTTTGGTATAAATCCACATACCAAATTTGGTCCGAATCGCGAGAAGCGTTATAAAGTTTTCTAGAAAAACCGATTTCTTTTCAGGAAATTTGTATCCCTCTAGCGGCCATGCAACTTTGAATAGAGGTAAGTTGGGTTAAATCGTCCTATTTTGGCCCCAGGAATGTGTTATTATTTTACACAGACCTTTCTGAGACAAGCCGTATAACATTTTTTCCCGGAGAATATAGGTGACGTTAGTGATGACGTGATGAGCAAGGTGAGAGGTTCCACCGAGAAATGAAGACATTGAGCGGCGCTACCAGGGATTTTGGGACCATGGAATGATGGCAGATTATATCTAGTTCCTTATATGAGAAACGGATTCTAAACGAAAGAAAAAGAAGGAGCCAAAATTATGTCTAATAATCTCATATTATATTGAAATACGAGACGCAACCAATTTTGATACAAAATGAAACGTAACAATGAAAACGTAATCTACAACGTATGAAATCTACGGTTAAACTAATGATGTTTCCGAACTATTTCGTACCATTCGGAAATGCAGCACTCAGCTTACGCCTTCGAATTGTGGGATGTTCCTATGGGTCATTTATAAAATTGAGCAGGTAAAACTTAATTCTCCGCGTGTACAACAGGTTCCGGTGAAGAATGCGTCTACTGTTTTCGTTTTGAAACGATAAGCAAATTTTCACATACCAAACATCATTTGTTTTCGAGTGATGACGACGTTTAAAAATTTCGAGAAAAAATCAGCTGGACATAAAAACAAACTATCGAAAATAAATTCATAAAATGGGCGATTGCCTTTATGAAGACAACGCTAACAATCGAAAACAACTGATAATGGGAAATTAAAGCATTCCGAAGCGAAAAACAATTTTAATGAATTTGTTATAACTTTATCCAAGTAGAAGCCTTAGATGCATTTTAACTACGTCATTACGTAGTTTATAAATATAATTTTACGACAAATGCAACATAGAAATTACGCAGAGAATGTGGTTGAGCAACATCAACCGCAGACGATGAACATAAAATTTAAATGACATCGTTTTCAATAATATAACAAAATCACTACAATCACCACTTGGAAGAAACATTTTTGCTCAATTTATGCAATCAGTTCCACAAATTACTCTTTACTTAGTTAACAGATGACTTCCTCAATCAAACAAATTAAAGGTACAATAAACGAGTTAAGGAATTAATGAAAATTGTTATGTAACAATAATTTAAAAAGGCAAATATTAGAGGCAAATATGGAGAAATTGCTATAAATCTAAATGGAAATAAAATATTGTCAATAACACGACTTATTAATAGATAACAAAGACTACAGATATACTTTTCAAGCACAGGAAGAAGAAGAACATTACACATTTCAGAACAGAAAAGGAAGCAGAACTGAGGACAGAATAATGGTGGCAAAATGTGCGTATAAACAATTAAGTTAAACAGAAATGGAAAATCTTAGGATAAACATTAAAAAGCTGAATGGAAGGGACGTGAAAAAGAGATACCAAGATGAAATAGACAAAGAATTTAGAGAGACAGAGGTTACAAAAGAAAATAGGAATCTGGAAGAAAGATGGATTAAAAATACAGGTTTAAGAAAGCTAAAGAAAAATGCTGAACAAGATCGAAAAACATCATATATAAAAGAATTGAATGGGGGAACATTGATGTAAAAATAAATAACAAGAAATATCAGCCATATAAGGAAGAACACACCAAATCTGAATATATTAATAAACAAAATCAGGCAAAACTAACAGTAAAAGAAGCAAAGCTGGGAACAGTTTGAAGAACAGAACAAAAGCTACAAAACAGATAATAGAAATTACAGAACAGAATTGAGTCGTAACCAACTAGAAGTAGATATATCAGAAACCTTAGAAGCATGGAAGACTAGCAATGAGAAATTTAAGCAAGAGCAAAATTAAAACGGAATGATGACCACGAGTTGCCAATATAAGAAACGAAATAACACAAAAAGAAATAGAAACCTGCAAAATATTGAGTTACGAAAGTTAAGAGTAGACGACGCATGAAAAAGGAAAAGAATGCTTATGGACAATTTGCAAAGAAGTGTGGAAAAAAGAAAAAGGAAACTGAAGATTGAGTAGGAGAAAATGAAGACAAGCTAGAATACGACCAGGCTGCTTTTAGACGGGCAAACCAATGACAGCATATACACAATAAGGTGGTGACGTGAAATCAACGTACGCGTTTGTATCGAGCTCCAGCATATAAGTGTCTAGTGGCGGTAGGTATGGATAAATTTTTGAAAATCGGGTAACGACAGATACGGATTTTTTTCATGAAATTTCGGTATTTGTTTTACGGAAATCGTAGTGGAAATGGGGACATAATTAGAAAATACATTGTGAACTACACTGAGACTGATGGGAGATTTAACAGAAGTAAGAAAGTGACAGGACAAGTCTGAGCGAGAAGAGAAAAAGATATGATGGCGAAAAAAGGTGAAGTAACTAGAGAGAAACGGACAGATTCATTAAGGTTGGTAGCAATGGAGGATAGAACAGAGCAAAGCGAGAGGAAAAAAGGAAGAAGCAGTTACTAATCATGGGGTTACAGTTGCAGGAAGGTAGTGAGAGAGAAGATTGCTCGAAAAAGAAATTCAAGTGGAAGTGGAAGTAGAAAAAGCTAGATGGGACAGAGTGTGGTGGTGTCAGCAAGGATCAAAGCATGGGAAGCTAAAGGCAAGATTATGAAGTAAAAGAATAAGCTAAATGGAGGAAAGGTATACATAGACAACGACCTGACAGAAAATGAAAGAACAATTCAATTGAAGATCTGGAAAAAGGCGGAAAAGAATAGGAAGGAGTGAAGAATGGTGGATATGGAATGAAAAGGAGGGAAAGTTAGTACAAAAAGGAGGCGATAGAAAACAGTAAAGAAGGGTAGGCAGGCTGTTGAATGTTCAATATTAGAAGATGTTAAAAAAACATTGGGCTAATGATACGTGTGATTGTGTTATGTTGATTTTTTTATGCAGTAAGGAATATAATGGAAAAAAATACATAAAGTCGATTTTCAAAAGGGCTAATTACATGTTCTTAAAAATCCAATTTTTAAATAATTTATAAATTCTGTTTTGAGATATTAAATAAAAAAAAAAATGCAAATATAGTTAGTTAACATTAATGTTGACATTATATGCAGTCAACAGTATGAAATATGAAAGGTTGTACCGCTGAACGTAATAGTTTTCAAGTATGTAGTTTAGAAAATTAATGTGAATGTTTATGACTTGAAGATGTTGATGCTATAAGCATGTCAGTAAAATGGTTACATCTTTATTATTCCAAACATAATATTTTTCAAATGGCGAATTCCAAACAAAAGATTTTTCAAAGATTTTTGGAACTATGTAGTCCAAAAACATCAAAAAAAAAAAAAGGTCAACAATATAGAACATCAACATCATTATATGGGAATCCTCTTCGATTGTTAACGAACCGAACACATTCGATCTTAGATTGTGTGAAGAGAGGCAGGTTTCAGTCCCAGTCGGTCATCAGAGGTAGTAAGTTCAGACGGCCCGTAGCAATTGGAACACCTGCCTTTGAATCAGTATTCACCTGCACCTAGCGGGCACCTGTTGTTCAATCGTCGCGTCGAAACAATGCTATCGCCGCATTGAGAAATCGCGAGTGGTTTAAACAAAAAAAAAAAAAACTCAAAAGTGAGCACAGTTTTTATGAATTTTTATGTGTTTCGTTATGTTTGTGTTGTTATGGTCGAACTGTTTTTACGAGGACGCTTAAGCTCAGGTGTGTATAAAGGGAGTGGAAAAAACGTGTTTTCAGGACCGGACTGATTTTTTCTTTTGCAAAATTATTTATGGCCATAATGTTATTTTTATTGTTTTTCGATTCTTTAAACTTGTACCCTGGATTTTACGTTTGGTAAATTTTTTCTTTTTTGAGATATTTTTTTTTGATATTATAACCAAAATATCTAGATAAACAACGCTTAGTAATTATCGTGCTCGTAAAAGATATAAAATCAAATAAAAAAGAAAACTCATCTACATTAATTCCACAAATGCAATTAAAAAAATACATAATAACTATTATGCTTATAACTTAGATATAAATTCAAATAAGAAAAAGATAATTCATCTACACTAACTACACTAATACAATTAAAAATAATAATAATAATAATAATAAGGAAACAAATAGTTCATTTTTAAACCTAACAAACCAATTATTCCCAATTTTTGGAAAATAACATTAAACTTAACTTTCTTTAAAGTTACAGGTAGTATTTATAAATTAGTCTCAGCAACATTTTAAATTATAATGTATCTTTATAGGAATTATAAACACATGGCGATAAATGATTTATAGATTGTTTATAAATAGGTTTTATCTAATTCTAGGTTAACCTATAAAAATATATAGAAAGTAATCACTTATCACAGTAATTTAACCGAGTGACAAAAAATTAAAAATAATTTGTTAAAAAGGTATTCCCTCTCAGCTAGGGTGACATTAATTATATGAAAAATGAAAATTATTTAATATTACAAAGAGAACTCTTTTTATTCCTTCTTGTTTTTCAATTTTAATAATGTCTTAGATCATTTATCTTTTCTGCCAATAATAATTTGTGACCTTCTCTCTTTTAAATAAAAACAAATTGCTTCAACACTGTCCCAAGATTGTCGAAAATGCCAAAAAATTACAAACTAATCTGGATATATAAGTATTTCGAAGAATTTCTTTTCAATTTAAAGCCTTTAATTGTAAATGGAACCCATACAATTTAATATATCATTATTAAAAGAAATTAAATGGATTAAAAAAAAAAAAACTTTTATGGTATCAATCTTCTAGCTCCCCATTTTAGGTATAAAAATATATACGAATGGTTCTTTTGCAGTTACTTTAAATTACAACAACAAATTATTATTTAATGTTCAAGTGAAAAAAAAACTAATTTCCTCTGCTGCTCTTCCTTCTATGCCTTCCTATTTTCCATTACTTCTTTTATATCAAGTCTGTTGTCTCCACTTTCATAAAATAGGTATTTATTTGCTGTTTTTTCAATTCGACATCTGAACTTGACATTTTTTTCTTCTTATGTTCTTTATTATTTTTCATCCTTCTCCATTGATAAGTCCTCTTTAACCATATTTTCCAGTTTGTTGTAGTGTTTGATGTTTTTTTTCTTTAATAACGTCTTTGACATGCGGCACTTTTAAGTCTTCGTATAGGGTTTGATTACACGCATACCATGGCGCATTGTTATCATTCGAAGTACCTTTGACTGATTTCTTCGATTTGCTCGTGTTCTATTCTATAATTCCCGATCATAAGTAGAAGTTTGTCTTCTAATGAATAGGTTTTCTTTCTATTAACCAATATAGATCCTTGGTTTTTACATCAATTAATTTCCATTTTTTTATTACATGTTCTTTCCAGGTTAGTCGTTTATCTAAGTGCATTCCTAGATATTTCGTGGTCGATGTTTCTGGCATTTTTATTTTATTTATATATACCGGCGGGCATTGGCCGTTGCGCAAAGTTCGCTTGAATGTGTTTGGTTTCATTGATTTTGATTCAGTAATTTTTCGATCTGAATTAGGTGATTCTGTAGAGTATTAGACGCCACTACTGGATTATCGTGGCTTGCAAGGATAACTATATCGTTAGTAAATGTTCCCATCGTAGTATTTTCATTTGCTGGCAGGTCTGCAGTGAACAGCTCATATAATAATGGACCAGTGACACTTCCTTAGACTCCAAATGTTATGGATACGTTTCTGTTCTATAAATATTATCTCAGTAGCTTTAAGTAGGTAACATGGGGGAATTTTGTTGATCTTGAACAACAGTCCCCGATGCCATACCTTATCAAAGGCTTGGCTTACGCCTAAAAATACAGACCCATAGTATTTTTTAAGTTCTAGTGCTTGACTAATTTCATAACTTATTCTGTGAGTTTGTTGTGTGATGTAATGATCAGCCCAGAATCCAAACTGGTGGAGAGATATTCATTACTCTGTGTTATGATGTGAATTTATTTTTCGAATTAACAACCTTTCAAGGATTTTGGAGATGATATAGGTAATAAGCTGATAGAACAGTACGAGGTGACTTTGCTTCTTTGCCTGGTTTAGGGATGAGTGTAGTTTTTAGTTGTTCTGGGCAGTAGTTTTGTCTTAGCATAGCATTAAATATGTACGTGATTAGCACTCATTTTCTTGTCAATTCTCTTGTAATTTTTGGAGTTATTCTGTCAATTCCTTTGCTTTACGAGGATGTAGATATTTAATTTCATTTTGAACATCAATAAGTTTTAATCAAGGGAATAACTGGTGGAATTTCTGATAAGTCTGAATTTCATTGTCCGGTTCATCATTATTAGGTGAAAATACCATGGCTAAATTATCTGCAAATAATAATGCCTTATCTTCATAACTCCTGGCCCATTATAAGTTAAGCCCTAATTCAATGCGTACAGAAGGCACATGGGTTTTTGGTTTTTTTGCATGTTTAACTGGTTATTAAGATTGGATATACAGTACGGTCCAAAAGCATCCCCCCCATGATAACTTTGGAACGGATGGAACTATCGTTAGAAGAAAAAAACACTTTTTAATTTTTACGTAGAAAATGTTGAGTTTTTGGAAAGATAACGAATTTAACGATACCGCATATGTTCAACTTTAGTTTGAAAAGCAACAAAATATGCGGCAATAACTTTTCTGCCATTTTCTTTATGTGTTCCTTAGTTAGCCGTAACGCAATAAACATTTATAGTGTTAAATAACAAGAAAAACCATTAATAGACATTTACTAACTAATCAGCTACAAAACAAATAAAAAAAATATAAATCCAAATCTTTATTACAATAACTTTTACTTTTCAAATTAAATTGAACATATGCAGCATCGTTCGATTCGTCTCTCTCTTATCTTTCCAAAAATATACAGGGTGAATTGAATTTTTGACACCACCAACATTTTGTACGAAAAAATAATATAAAAAAATATACAGGGTTGCGATTATGTATGGAACCGGGTCCGTCGTGCTAAAACGATTTGAACTAGAATCCTGAAATTTTAAAGAGACTTAGGACTCAATAAAAACTACTTTTTTACATTTTAAAAATTTTTGTCATCCATAAGTTTTCAAAATGCAAAGCCTACTTGATATTTTTTTAATGGGAACATGGGTTAAATGGGACATCGTTAGAAAGTTAAAGTTAAAGTTAAAGTTAAAGTTAAAGTTAAAGTTAAAGTTAAAGTTAAAGTTAAAGTTAAAGTTAAAGTTAAAGTTAAAGTTAAAGTTAAAGTTAAAGTTAAAGT
>JAFFZR010028309.1:0-13301 GCA_018397195.1 Lethrus apterus | reverse complement strand
ATAACTTCGTTAGTAGAGAAGCTACGATGTTGGTCAATACATCAAAAATGTGTAGTTTTTTCTGCTGATTACAATGGCATACTCAAAAAACAATTGCGAGTCGCATTTTCGAACTAACAAAAAAAAATTTTTATGAGACATCCTGTATATTTTAATTGATAAAAAGTTAAATTTTACATAGAATACTCTTGTAATAGTACAACCTTAAGATGAAAGGACGAATTTTAATGTAAAATAAGTAAATGAGTATCAAAGCAAGCAGTTCGAAAATGCGACCCGCAATTGTTTTTTGAGTATGTCATTGTAATCAGCAGAAAAAAACTACACATTTTTGATGTATTGACCAACACCGTAGCTTCTATACTAATGAAGTTATCCATATGCGGTAATCCTGTATTAATATCGTCGTAGCTCTTTTGTTTTTCTTTTCTGGGTTATAGAAGTATAAGAAGATTTTGTGCAAAATTTCATTTTCTATCGACTACTACATAAATATATAGGTTATTCCATTAAAAAAAATGTTATTTTTTTAATATCTCGAAAACGCGAAGTTCAACTGTTTTTAAAATTTTACCATCGTAATCGGAAGAAAGAACGCTACTACTTTGGTAATTTAACCAACATCGTATCTTTAGTAGCAACAATGTTGGCAATAGTGCCGACTTCAATTTGAAAACCCTGTATACTAGCATATTCGAGCAGAGGTTGAAAAAGACAATGGATACAAAACTTGAAAATGAGCTTTTAGAGGAGGTAGGTAAATAACAATATATTTACAGTAAAAAATATATATTACCTTTGCCGATTTGACAGCATCACTTGACTCAGAAGACTAAAAAAATCATATGGAACTGTCTCAAGGATATTGATTTCGCCAATAATTGTTCGTCTTGGTCTTCCATTTTTATTTTGCCCTTGCACTTTTGTTCCAAACATTCTTTTTGGCATACGACACTCATGCCCAAACCACCTTAACTGTCGTTCAAAATTTTTTCGTTAATGGATTATCTTTCTATTTTTAAATTCTCTATGCAAGTCTCGTTTATTATTTTATCATTTCTCGTTTTGCCTTATTTTTTCCTCAAACACCTCAATTCTATAGGTCTTCTGATACGCCCATGCCTCACTGCTGTATGTACATTGTGTTAGTCTTTCTTAACGACTTCCGTTTTTTTTTCGGAATTTTACCTTTTTTTAAGAACGTTGACTTCATTACATTAAACACTTTCCCTGCTTTTCCAATTCGTTCATTTATCTCCTTGCTTATTCTACCATAGTCCTCTATTATTGTTCTTCAATACTTATAAATATTGACCTGGTCCATTATATTTCCATGTATTATGAGTTTCCGGTCGATATTAGCATACTTTTTATTTTATCGAATTTTTGTTTCATGTTTATTTTATGTATTTCACGGTCTCCAAATTACATTGTAGTTTTTCTTCCGATTCTGCTAATATCATCTGCAAACATTAATTCATTTAACTGCATTTCCTCCATTTTCTCAGTCTCAATTTCTTCATTTTCTTCTTTGTCTCCATTGTTGTTTCATCTACGCGAGTTTTGAAAATAGTAATTCACATTCTTGTTTTACTCCCGTCTTTGCTTCAAAATATTCTGATTCTTCATTATTTGTTCTTACTGTATTTATGTTTGTTCGTTTGTATGTTACTGAATCTTAAAAAGTTACGTGTTTTTAAGCCGAATTCGCAAAACAACAAAAAATAATTCGTTATTCAAAGTTATATGGCGTGTAATATTGTCATGGCAATAAATCAATGTAGCCCAACTATAAAATTTATGCCGTTGATTTGAATTGCAAAATAAAGAGAAACAAGTACAAACCACGTATTTTTGTATAAATAATTCACTCTAAATAAATCATAACATAAAAAATAAAACTCGACACTTTTTTTTTTAAATAATACGTCTGTCTAGCCTCCCTCTAGACGTATTATTTTAAAAAACGTTACATATACATATACAGTGCGGTCCAAAACTTTTCAAAACGATAGCTTCAGCCGTTCAAAAGTTATCATGGAGGGGAAGTTTTTGACCGCACTGTATATACAGGTGTCCACGGTAAAACGAAACACCCTCAATATGTAAGAATCTAAAAAAATTTCTTAAAATTGCTGAAACACGAAACTTTAGATCGATGGGGGACAACTTTTGGTGAAGAAATGATCTCATATCTTCAACCCCCTAGCCGTAGGGTGCCAACCATAAAATTCTTAAATTACACTAGGGGTTGAGTAATACCTCATTTAAAAGCTTACCTATTTGCATTTCAACGGTGTGTCAATTTTTAAAATCCATAGATTCGTTTTCGAGAAATTAGGTAGAAGTTAAAAGTTATCATCTGTATTTTTATAGACTATTTAAAATGTTTGCAAATTTTATTTTATGAAATAGAATAACTTGAAATTTGTGATGATTAATATCTAAAATGTGTGACAGAGATAATTAGTAAAGGATATCTAAATCACCATTAACATTATTAATTACTATCCTGAGCTTTAAAGGACTGACATAGACACATTATTATGTGTAGAACGTTATTATGTGTATGACACGTTTTTCCGTTAGAAAAGTTTAGTAAAAGGTCAAGCACGTCACAAAGAATTTATCGGTTTTCATCTGATAACAAAAAGTATTTCTAAATAATGCATGTGTGCGATTGTCGGCGATAATAACGGCTGTCCTTGCTGCTGATAAATTGTCAGTCCTTGTCACATGAATTGGTTGCAATTTACATTAAAACGTATGATATTAAGCACTTTTTCAAACACAAAATATTCTGTAATTATTTAATATTTATTTTACCAAAAATTAATATAATAATAATAAATTTTCAAATAAAAATCCCATTAAATCGCGTAGTGCTGCCTGAACTTGATTAGCTCTTTCAAATGTATATCCATGTTCGCATTGATCTGTACAGTGATAATAGGTCCCATGAAGCTACGTACGGTTGGATTTTATAGACACCGGGAGAGTTTTCTTAAAGCTTTTAGAACGCTTTTGAACGTACAATCCAATAAAATCTTATCTAGAAGATACTATACCTCACGGATATATTTCAAAGGAAATTATATTCTTTATATTTTGTTGAAATCTCCATTGGATTTGTTATTTGCTGTTGCACTTATAAAGGTAAAAATTATATGTATGTTATTCTCACAGCTCACTGTTGAGTTAAATATGTGTGAACTAGAGTATTAATCATGAAAAATCATTGTAAAAAAATATTTAATGAAATTTTGTCCTCCACCAAATTCCTTATAAAATTAAAATCCATGCTCGAAATTATCTTTTATGATTTATAAAAAAAAAAAAAATCAGTGAAACGATTTAATCATAAAGCACTTGAATCATACGCCAGGTATTCTAAAAATCTAGTACTTCAAATTTCAAATTATTTTTTCTCTAAAAATACGTTATGAAACTTTAAGAATGATATAATATATCATTATTATTATATTATAATACATCATTGTAAAGGGAATTAAAATAGTTTTAGCATGATGTATTATTAGATCCCTTGCTATTTAAGATTTATAACCGCCGATTAGGGGTTGAATGCTTAATTTATACGTCAGCTTAGAATTAAAGTAGCTATATTTCGGGGATTTTTCAAAACTTGCCATTTCAAAAATGTATTTTAAACGATTATTTTTGAAAGAATTTGTTATCTCGTTTGTATTCCTTTTATGTTTTCGATTATTTTATCACGACGCTTTTCCACTTGGGTGCATACTAAATCGTCAATGCATCGAAATCATTGGTTTATGCTGTATTTGGTTTGCAGTTCGTATATATTTTTGTAGGAACATTTCTGTCATAATCCTGGCTAGTGGATTCCGTATCATTGGCTATCCGATTATTTTTTTGTTGTAATACGTTACTAATTTTATTATTTTTACAGTGCACGGTCTTTCATTGTATTGATTATTTCGTTGAGAGGAACGTTGGTGTATATGTTTGTATTGAAAAACTCACATTAGTAACAAATTGATTTGTTAGATAAATAAAATATTTTCTGAAAAATGAGTTGTCTCTACAGCGCTGACAAATGTTTTTCTTAGGGCTATTTGCTATGTGTACAAATTATTTTCGCTGATTTATTTCATTTCTCTGTTATTGATTTCTGTGTTTTTTTTTATCACATATATTTACGAAATCGTCGTAAATAGAAAGAAGCAACATCAAAAGAATGAGAACTCAAAAAATACAGTGGACATTCATTTACGTAAGACACAAACACCTACTTGCATTTAACATAAATATCAAACTACGCAACACATACAGAATGAACTGGACCAATAGCAGGGCCGTCCTAAGATATTTGGCGCCTGTGGGCTACTAACAATAATGTGGTCCTCTTCATAAGAAAAAGTGAAGTTTTACAAAAGTTTCAGAACTATAAAAACTTAATATAATTACCAATAAATAAAGTGACCAATTATTTTTTTACGAAAAAGGAGTATGAATGGAAAAATGTTGTTGTAAAGGTTGGGTTCGCTCCGTAAATTGAAATATTGAAACTCAAAAAGTCAGTTTTAAAAATGTATATTCAACTATAAATTTTTGGCATGGATTATGGTTGGGTTGGCATGGGTTGGATTCGCTCCGTAATTGAATTTTAAAATTTATATTTTATGGTTGCGTTGGCATGACTTAGGATCGCTCCGTAATTCAAAGTATCAAATTATTGAAATTCAAATAATCAATTTTTCAGTTTTTAAAAATTAGTAATTTATGGTTGGGTTCGCTCCGCAATTGAAATTCAAAAGGTAAAAACGAGTGTACAAAAGATTACAAAGGAGTACAAAAGAAAACACAAAATTCAAATAAACTATAAGAACAATTTCCAACAATATTTAGTTATTGAGATAATAAACAATAAACTATCAATCAGTCAATCAGTATGTCAAAAAAACATACACATACACAGGCTGAACCAGTTAGGCTTGAACATTATTATCGCCTCGCTCGTTCGAATAGTTTCCCAACAAATAATAATGACTATGATGAGAAACAAATAATAATAACAAATAAACGTTTCTAGTCGCGTATTTACAAACATTGGGAATAATGAATATTTTGTTTTGAAGTACATAGACAGATACATTTAAGATGTTTCGCATTTTGCACACAAATGCGATTCTTTTATTCCATTGCTGAATTATGCAGCATTTAAACTATTGTAATTTTACTTTTAACAGTAACCACGTTCAAATCGGAGAGAAACTTTGTACTATTTAAATCTAACCTATATCAACGGCATTTTTATATTACTTTTACTGCCTTGTCCTTTTGCCTACTATTATTTCTTTCTCCGTTCATCAGCTCTGACCTATAAACATCGTGAGTTTTAGATATTTCGTCACCAGAACAATCTGTTATTTTGATTTTTTTAAGTTAATGCTCCTATTATATAAATAATGTTTTAATTAAAAAATTTCCTCTTGATCGCTATTAATAAGTTTATTTGATTTCAGGATGTTCACCACAAAGGAATAAAACCTGAGTGTACATGTTCGACAAATTATCGATGTGCCACATAGTCGTGACTAACAATAATATGGTGCGGTGCAGTTTTCAGTGTAGCAGCTACAGGTAGCAATGATATTTCCGTAACCTTCAGTTCCGATAGAGTTCTGATAATTTAGTCGATCTAACGATGACTAAAGGGGAATATAAAGACCTGGCTGTGGCAGGTATTTCATGAAAATGCATCACAAGACAACTACTTTGGTGGCACCGGCGCTGCAAAATAGCAGTTGTAGTCATCCACGTTACAGCCATTTGAGTTTCTTCTCGACGCTGGGCATCGGAGATGTCCTACAAGCTCTTATTGTACTGATGCTTACCGTTGGTGTTTTGGTGGCAAATACGTTATTGATCGTGGTTATCAACAGCAGACGATATTCCAAGTATATCCATTCACAGGTTAGAGTTTTAAATTTAATATTGGGGTTACAAGATATTTTAGATCTGTGTAGTCCACATATAAGTTTTATGAAGGGATCTTTGCTACATATTTTGGTAAATGTTTGAATACGTTATTATGTGTATACATGCCATTTTAGACATTGTATATCGTTGTCGTCGCTATCTACACAGTCACTGTCACATAGAATACACTAAATGTGACATAATCCAGAACAAATCAATAATTATACACCGGAAAATGAACTGCGATAATAAAGCATTTTAACTATTCTTTGTCAGGTGATTTAGAATTAAGACAAGAAAACTTTAATGAGATTCGTTAAAGTTTAAAATGCGTAATAAACTTAATAGATATTAAATTATGTGTAATAATTTTCTGACTTACAATTGAAAATAAATGATTAAAATGCTATTTTGCAAATATTTTTATTTATAAGTTTAAGACGAAGGAAAAGTAGGTACAGTAACTATTTTTTATTTTAAATAGAATATTCCCAAATTATTGAATTTTGATAAAATCAATTCTGTAGAAAACAACAATATTATTTTGTAAGTAATTTAAAAACAGAATAGTTATAAAATATCTCCTGTTTTCCTCTTCAACATTGTACAAAATTATACTTAATTTATAGAAAATTTAATATCAAAAAAAAATCTAGGGCTTTGTTTCTGATTTTCTTTTAAAATTATTATTGTCAACTTCTGTATTATTGCTATTGGTGGCTAATAATTATATAGAAAGTTTATATAAACTTAAGTTACTTTTTAAGGCAAAATAGAAATAAAAATACCACAATTTGAACAGATTGTGCCAATCCTTAATTGCACGGTTCAAGATTATTTCTCTCTAAAGAAATGATGTGTTTCCATCATTTCTTAACGGGTATTGTTCTGTTATAAAATATTTGGGAATCGCGGTCTGCTGTTTCAGACGCAAACTCTTTGTAATGCTCTGCGACCATTTATTTATTCAATTTTATAAAAAAAATAATTTATTATTTTTGCATCTAATTATCTAATAGACCACATCATAAATTCAAAGAAAATATGTAGTGTTTTTTTTTCGCACCGAATGAAGATTTTCGCCATAATTTTTTTTTTTTTAATTAAGAACTACACAGCTTGTAAATGGATTTGTATCACTCCATAAGAACTTACACAGCAACTCGGGGCGTTCAATTTTTGGCGAAACCACGACAAAATATTAGTTTTCGCTCTGAATCCCTACTTGTAATTTATTTACCTTTTTTTTTCTTTCTTGAGCGTGCAACCAAATTAAACTCGAGTTGTGCAATAAAATATATTTATTACGACACAAATATTAAACATATAAAAATGTGTTTCGAAATCTTCGTCGGGTAATAAATATATTTGACGTTTGTTGTTATTCACTATGGAAACATTTTTTAAAAAAACATAGTTTACTATAAATTTGTTCCATCAATTAGTTCAAGGGGTTGCACGCTTAAGAAAGAAAAAAAAAGATAAGTATTATAATCAACCAAGAATTTGACACTTGTAATTTATATAATTGTGTAAAGAAAATATTATATCTTTCAACCATTATATCTTCCAACCAAATAAAACCACAACGGAAGCCTTGGAGACGTTTTCAGACACTATTAACATCAAACTCGACGAGGGAAAATATGTGATATGTATGTTCGTCGACTTTTTAAAGGCTTGTATAAGTCATTCCAAGCTAATCAGCATGTTGGATAGAGCAAGACTGAAATGGTTCTCTAATTATTTGTCTGGGCGTTTTTACAAGGTAAAATTCAAAAGTAAATATGAATGTGGAGTGCCGCAGGGCAGCATACTTGGGCCCATTCTTTACCAATACCCTATACGTGAATGACATAAGTCTGTTTTAACGAATGCACCTTCTCCTTATATGCGGATGATACGGTGATTATGTTGGTACACAAAAACGTGGACATTGCCTTGGACAGACTTCGTAGGGAATTCTGCGTTTTTCAAAAGTGGGCCCAGGACAAGGAATTAAGTATCAACTGTAGTAAAACAAAAATTGTGCATATAACATCACCGCACTTCAAAGACGATTACCGATTAAAATTGTATTTCATAGCTCACAATGCTTGCACAGTAGTGGGGATGCATTCGCCCGGGGTCAACATTGGGTATGTATTCAAGAAATAGAGGTGGTGAAAAATCATAAGTATGATTATAAATAAACATTTTCTGTGGAAGCCACATGTGCTAAGTATGACAAAAACTACGTATTTTAGCATTAAGATTTTGCCATCTAAACTGGGTCGTTCCTAGCAGATAGAGTAAAACTCATTTAGCACTCACTGGTGGAACCAATTGTGAGATATGGAATCACTATTTGGGGGAACGCTTCAGTGTTCCACATACAAATGCTGTAAAATATTCAAGGTAGGATAGTGACGTCTATTATGTCATGCGAATACAATCGAGACAGCAGAAATGCAGATCAAGGCTTAGAAAAGTTATACGTGACAAATTTATTCTTACGGTCAATAATAATCAAAAATTATGTCAATAATTTACATAGTACCATTAATAAATACGGACCAAGAACGCTAAAAGTAGCAATCCCAAAAATTTTCAATCTTTTACCGGAAGCATTACTGCTCCTAAGCTCTATAAGTGCAATCAAAAGGGAATTAAAAAGTTGAATAATTTATGGGCGAGACGAGACTAGAGCATATTGCTGTGTTATTTGACAACGTGAATTATTAAATTAATATTATTTTCAATTAATTTTTATCACTGCATATCATTTAATTTATTTATATTGGAATCAGATTTACACTATCGAGGATGACGAATAAAACACAAAAAATTGTAAAATAAATCAATATTAAATAATCTAATTATTTTTAAATTATTAAATTTCTTAATTACCTTATAAACTAAATAATTAATAAATATTTGCAATGAAATTCAAAAATAATTATAAATTATAGTATCATATTTTTTTTAAATAAATGTTGGTATTACTTCAACTTCCACATCAATGAAAATGTTTTCATTGTGTTGTGTAATTAATACACAACACACAACAACGCAATGAAAATGTATGATATGAATCAATCGAAATTATCGATGCTACAAATTATTTTCATAATAAAATTCAAAATCTACTTCAAAGTGAGCATTACTATGTGTCTAATAGATAAACATTAATCATATAACAATTGATTCAGTATTTACTTTTAGTTTAATAAGGTTATGTCAACACCAAAACTTAACCTCAAATTGATATGACGTAAGTGCAACGTATTGGATGTAAACATGACTATAAATACATCACTACATCTTTTATATTTAACAGTAATCACATAAAACAATCCTTTATGTATTACAGTCCTCAAATATTTAAATAATTTTTAAATAAATAAAAAAATATTTTACAATCATAAATCAATGTTCTGAATTGATTGTTATAATTGTAAATCGACTCACCTAATTGGTATTGAGTATCCACATTCAATAGCACTTGATCGGAACACAAATACAGTTGTTGATCACTTCCAAATAAAACACTAACTGGCACAGGTCTTCCCAGTTTTGCTCTTTCAGAAGGTTGAGTCACAATACGACTGGCGTTTTAATGCTGTGTTCGTCCTTTTATAGGAAAAATCTTTAATAAAAACAATTACCACAAAACCAAGTTGTTCACAGCTCCCTTGTTAGTGACTAATTGTAGCTTAAAATCAGAGCTCTAATGCTTAAATTATGTAACCAAATTCACTTCATGACATTTTAGGTTACAGAACAATGGGTATCTAAATTTTAAGATTCTACCCTTCATCCGCAACCAGGAATTCTACGGGGTGCATTTGTTCGACTAGTAACAATCATCCACGAATTCTTCTTTATTCTTTGATTAACAGAAATAATAATGTACTAAATTTATAAATAAATAATATTTTCACACTTATGTTTGATTACATTATAATTTACAATTTAGATTATTATCACCATTTTTAAATTTTTTACTTTAATTTATTTCGTTGGGAAATAACACAATATGTTTAATCTAATATTATCTATGCCATTGATAATCGGCTTATTGGTTTTAATTTTTTAAGCTTTATAGGAAATTAAATTTGTCAATCACTAATTTATTCTGTTTACTACGTAAGTTAGTTATTTTTTAATTAGATCAGTATGATTTATGTTTATTAAGTAAGAGTAATCCATTGTAACATATATACTGTCAATTCTGTATTCTGTTCTCGGTTTGTTATAGTAAATTAAATGATAAGAAAAAAATATGAATCTAAAACTATATTTTATTTGAAAAAATGCTGTAACGATACTTCCGGTTAAACCGAAAATGCAATTTTCATGATTATGTCACCCTTTAATTGGTAAGTTTATTGTGCATTTTTTTAAGACAATGATGTTATAAGGGTGATAATACCAACCTGAACTGATAAGGAACTATAACATTCAACGAAAGAAGCCCGAGAAATAGTTCTTTATAAAATCGTAACAAGCAAATCTATAATTTCGTTTTTCATTTTTATTAAATATCATTTTTTTTAAACTTACGTAAACACAGAGTTGTTAAATCTTTGAAGTAATAAAAATGCTTTGATTTTATTCTCGATTATTAAATATATGTTGGAATTAGTTCAAGCTGCGTGCAAAATTATAATCTGTGTTTACTTATACATAAATTTCGTTTTTGAACTTTTTACCGTCATGAAACAGAAAAGTAAATTAACTACTTCATATTTAAGAAACTTGAAAGTCCTGAGTTCAGATCAGAATTTTAAAGCGGAACTGGCGGTAAAACGTGCATGCCGTTAAAATTGATCAAATGTCAGAGGCGTAGATCGCAAATTTTAATTTAAAATTTCAAATAAATTCTCGTTTCATTACATGAAACATGAGTGTGAATCGTTATAATTAGAACTGAAGACGCTACATTAATTGGACACCATAATTAAAGGGGATGAATTAATTTCGTCGCATTTTGCTTCACAGAATTTTAGTCATGTCGTATTATTTGTATTTGTGAATCCATCGCACGCTTTATTAAACCTAAACTTGATTCAATCGATGTCAATTCATGATGCTATGAATTGTATCATTGTTACGTATGAAAATGAATAGATAATGATGTTAGAATTATACAGAGTGTAACATTAGTGCGATATTCTTCGATATCTCCGTTGTTATGCAAAATACAAAAAATATTTTAAGACAAAAGTTTTTTGAATTTATGGTGTCTATCACCTAAAATATTTTCAGTTATACGGAGTGTTTGTGCGCAACCACGAACAACTTTAAAATTTTAAATGGAACACCCTATATATTATTACATTTTTGAATATCCTGGGTAATTCTAATATAAGTTTGTATAAGATAATATTTGTCTATGTCTATTCGTTTTTAAGATATTTGCACATATTCAAAAATCGGCAAAACGCCAATAGTTCAATAACGAACTACAGCAAGATCATGAAATTGTATGCAACGCTAGAGGGATCTTTAGTGATAATAGTAAAAGCATTAGAAATTCGATATGTAACACAACATACTTAACAAATCTTCTTCTTTTTGAAACAATTGAAATGCGGAAAACTTAATTTTTATGCATTAGTCGAAAGCAATTTAATTATCTATTAATTTGAATAAGCAACATGTCGTCGCCTTAGAACCAGACTGTTCTATGTCCATTTTTACGAATTTTACAAGAGACGGTTTTTAAACTTTTAAAGTTTATGGACTCGATCCTTTAATAACTTTGTGTATAATAATATTTTTATTAAATTTTAATAACATTTCTTTATTAGAAAGTAAGAGAAATAACACTCCTCGAGAACAATTTATTAAGAAACAAAAATTATAAAAATATTCGGTTATGGACATAGTATAAAATTTAAAAAATTAATTTTTTTTTCTGTGGAAATTACATTCTATGTCCTTTGAAAATAAGAGAAACAATTCAAAAAAAAGATTACAAATCAAGTATAATAATGGGAAATAATCTTAATTAAAAAATAACAATTTAAACGGCGCATTTCTAATAATATTTCATATGTTTTTCAAAATCAAAGGTCATTCTAGAACGTCTTAATTGTGCATTTCCAAAATTGCAAATCCACTGGGGAAAAATGATTTGATAAGCTTCTAATGTGAGAAATTTTGTCTTCTGGCAGATCTGCTGGTGGAGGTTGAACTTTAGGACTTGGAATTCCTTCTAAAAATGTTTTGGCTACGTTTTTTCTGGTGCTGCGTTTGGAAAACAATACCCGAATACTTGGTTGCGCTGCACTAAAACATAGTTTGTAGTCTACGAAAGTAGAGTTATTTTCATAAGACAGCTGAACCAAGTTTTTATAAGGAATCGTAGAGAGCGTCATACATTGTGCCAAAACCTTAAAATCCAAAAAGTGGTTTTTCTGCATTTGAACAACTTTATATTGTTTTCTGGTTCTTGCATTCTTAATAGCTTCAAAAATTGCAAGTGGACTGTGCATTTCTAATTTATTTAAGTTACGGTCCAGAACACTGTGCATGCAATCTACTTCCTGAACACAACTATGTCCTGGTACTTGAAATTTTTGAACAATACTTTTAACCTGAGGATGCATTTTTAAAAAATATTATAAAGCCGCTGTCATGTGCGAATTTTTATTCTGTGGTACACATGAATCTGACCACAAAATTACTTTAGTAATTTCAGGTCTTGCTGACAACACATTTTTTAATAGGACATACAATGCACTTGCGATATCTATTCCTTTTCTACCGCCTAAAAGCTCATGCCATAAAACACAGTAGCCTTGTTTTTTAGCAACGTCACTCCCAGTCAAATTGTAAACAGCATATTTTTTTGTAGTAAGTTTTTGAAACTTGCGTTTGGGGGCATGTTAAAACACTTTGCATATCAAAACAAATTAGAGCGTTTGGCTTCTATGTGCTTTCTGTATTTGTTTTCTAGGTTTTCAGTTATGTTTTCTTCTTGCATTTTTGTGCCATACTCCGTACAAATATCACATAAATCCTTCTTTGGTTTATGAAAGCCAATATTAAATTCGTACTTAAAAATATTATAATACAACCACTTCTTTTCTGGAGATATTTCTTTTTTTCTGCAATATTCAATGTAGAGATCATACATTTTAGCTAAAGATAAAGACCTTTCTAAATATTCTTTTGACGTACTGTTTCTACAATAATGAGACGGAATACGAGGGAACATGTTTATGTGGTCCCTGATGATTTGCCTTCTCGCGTTGTCAATGGTTCTACCTGGCTTCGATCCTCTTTTATCCTGACTAGGAGTAAGTGTTATTCCTTCACGCTTGTGGCTATAAAAGTACGATATTCTTATC
>JAFFZR010028308.1:0-13302 GCA_018397195.1 Lethrus apterus | reverse complement strand
AATATAAGATCAAAATAAATATTTTTTCTTAGTAAACTTTTGACCAAAGATCAATAATAAGAAAGTTGCATCAGTTTAAAATTTTTAAAAAGTAACGACCACTTTTTGAATACAACTGATATTAATGAGGAATCAGTGTGTTTTTTTAATTTAAGCATTTTAAAAACAATTAAATACCTGCTACTTTTATGTTTTTAAATTTTTAAAAATTTTTAAATTTTACATTGTATAAATAACATAAACATAAATTTAAAATGTCAGTATCTTTAACTTGCTGTAACTTTCTGGTTACAGTGTTTTGGTCAAAAGTTTACTAAGAAAACATATTTATTTTGGTCTTCTCTTACTACTCTTTTAGTCTCCTCCGTACGTTATGACTCATCCTGTATATATTTATTTATCAGAACAGAATATGTAACAAACTTATCTACTGAAAATTATATTAATTCCTTTTTATAGTTCTGTAAGTAAAAGATGAAGTCTTATAATAATAATAATATAATTTATGATTTTGCATGTGCATGTTCCCTTACCAAGAAGCAAACATTTTCAAATTCATATGAACAATTATAATTGTGGACCATATAAAGGAAATATAAAAATCTCCAAAATATGAAATTTATTAACAATCAAGTTAATAAAATAAACATAATTATTACTAATACATATTCTTCTCGATTTTTGGTATAGATGTTTTCAACTAAATATGGGGATATCCTACTAAAATATTTATTACAATTCAATGAAATGCCTTTCATATATAACGCAACATATAAATATGAACAGTTAGCTATATTTATTATAATTAGTATTTTAAATTACAATAAATAAACACTGACATATAATTATAAAAATACAGTTTTTAATAATATACACTTTCTCATATAAATTAAAATACAAATAGACTTAATTTACTTCCACACTTTAATAACACCATCTCTTGATGCAGTTACCATGAAACACTGTGATGCCTTACAAAGAGCAATATCTGATATACAGTCTCGATGTCCTGTAGGGGGTGGCTCTGGGCCAGCTCTAGGTACTTCATCTGATTTTCCTGAAGAACGGGTACTACTCGATTCTACATTTTCGACAATTACTGAAGTACCGTCAATTAACCTCTGATTATAACTAAGAGTTGCTCCGATTAAAGAATCGTTTGGAGCATGCACTGCCAGAAAAGAATTATTGGGATTCTCTAAATCCCAAAATCGAATTCTTTGATCGGTTCCTCCGGCAAGCAGGAAACCGTTCCTGTCAATACAACCAGCTTGCATTGCACAAATGCTGTTATTTGCCACCTATTCAATGTATAAAGAAAAAAAATGTCATTAAATGTATCATTTTGTTAAATTATTTGTGTCATGGTTAACCTGATTTATTCAAAATTTAAATATGTAATTAAAATTTAATTTTTAAAAAGGATCACATTTTGATTGAAAAATGTCCAATGAATAAATTATATTCATTACACCATACCTTTTTAAATTGTGAAATAATAAGTTCGATACTCATTTATAATATCTTATTAAAAAAAAAAATGATTGTCCCTTTTGATAAATATAATAGTTTGAATGAAACAATTTATCCAAAATTAAACAAATTAATAAATAAACTGACGTCAAGAACCAGGAAATTATTTGTTCAGAATATATATGACAATTTTACATTTTTTATTCATACAAACATTTCCTGAATAATAAAAATTAAAAGATGAATCACAAATGAAAATTACCTTGATATTTATTCTAAATGTATATTTAAAAAAAAATATCAAAAACAGATTATGAAATAAAAACATAAAGTTTAATAATTTATTCTAAAATCATATTAATTAATTTTATTGATTTGTATATATTAACATAATGTGTTTTATTTAGATTAAATAATCTTTTAAATGATTAAACCGAATTGGCAATGACGAGCATTTACTATAGTGTTTATTTGTTAGTAAGTTAAATGAATGTTGAAACTTACATTTGTTTTTGAGAGTGGTGGTGTTCTACTGGCCCATAAAACTTTCTCACGTGAACCAGTTTCCAAATTCCACATAGATATTTCATTATTTCCTTGAACACTTGACAATATACATGAATGTTCTGTAGGGTGACTAACAACTTTACGAATACGAACACCTGTAGTTTTGGCTAGTGATAACAGTACTTAAAATACAAACAAGAATAATTATGCAACAAACCTGTTGGGTGTTCAATAGTAGCAATGGGCAACTGAAATCTTAAATCCCAAGCAATATGATAGCCACTACTTGTTCCAAGTGTCAGCCAGCTTTGGTGAGTATCTATACAAAAGCTCGTAATAACTCCATGTTTTAATCCATTTTCTAAGCGCCAAGCTACATTAGGTGCACGCATATCCCAGCCAACTAAAGCACCATATAATGTGGCATAAACAAGTACACTTTGCGGCCCTGAATTTAAATATTGGACATCAACAGCACAACCATCGTCATTTACGTTCAGCTGTTTTGTTTGTACCAAAGTCATCCTAAAATGAAATAATTCTTTTATTCTAAACATGCAGTTTGTTGCTATAATTAGAATTGTTCATGCTCACAATAATATTCTGTACATTTTTAACCACCTTGTTATCGTAACAATGTTTCTATTACTGTTGAAACAGCTCCCTGATTGGCGGAAAAGTTTAGTTGACATGGTTATAGCAATGATTCTACGTTAACAACGTGGTTAAAATTTACAGAATAGACCTGATTTAATTGCTATTACTACATTAAAAAAACGTGTATAAAGTGGCTTTTAAATCGAATCGATAAGGATTACTTTAATAAATTTTATTTTGGATTACATTTTGCATTACCTTCTGCTTCCTGTGTCCATCCTCAGAACTAGAATGGACCCGTCATGTGTTGTAGCAGCGAGTGACAGTGGATTTTCACACACAGCCAAACCATCAACACTAACGCCACCTGGCACTCTATAACTTTGTAGAGAAATATTTGTAGCTACTTTGGATTCAATTTGAGAACAATTCCAAATTTTTACATAGCCATCTACAGAACCACTAGCAAATAACGATGTATCTGGTAATGGGCACAATTTTGTTATATGACCTCTGTGTTCATGCAAATGTGCCACTAGAGATCCATGTACTTTCCACCCTGGGGGTGGCAGCTGCGGTTTCCATGCAGCATGTTCAGCATATTCTCGAATTCTATAATTTAATTGAAAATTTGCATAATGGAATAGAAGTTACATACCTAAGAGCTTCAGAGAAACGATCTTGTTGCCTAGCAATTAACTTCCTTAGTTCCATTCTACAGTTAGCTGTTCTGTCTGAAAGTCAGTAATTACTTAAAACTGAGAAACATAAACTAATTACATACACTGAATATATGATCTTTCGTGTACACTAAAATTTGTTGTTGGATCAGCGGTTACAAAATTCCCATGATCTGCGATTGGTGATGAAGGTCTACTTAATGTAGCTCTTGACGGTCCTCCAGAGTTTGTACTTTCTGACTGTCGACTTGAAAGATCTGAACTAAAATAAATATTAATAACATATTATTACATTCATTTAATTGAAAATATTTTTTCAAAATTTTTTATTACATTCGTCTTGTCACATTTTATGTTATTTTATTAATATTTACTAATACATCGTCGAAACTAAATATTAAAAGAATATACATATATAAATGTACTACCTGTGTTGTAACATATAAACTAAATATTAAAAGAATATACGTATATAAATGTATTACCTGTGTTGTAACATATAACCGTTATTTTTTGATTCCAGACTAACAATATGACTTCGAACAGTACTTGTTAGAGAACTTATTTCTATTTTACCATCACTTTGTTTACTCTGTTTAGTACTGACTGATGATTTATGTTTATGAATTTTTCTTAAATGATGATCCATATTCAATAAATAATCTTCCATCTGGGAAGTCATACCATATTCTTCCAACCTTCTAATTAACTGTGAATATTACATTATTAATAGTGAATGTAATTTCAAATGAGAAAACTCACATTCTTTAAGGACGTTTGTGTTTCCATATGTATATCAATTGGCATTCTACCTAACAAAATAAGTTCTCTTGCCCTCTTCCTATGTTGTAACGTATTAAGCAATACGTCGATATCGGAATGTTTTATTATATTATCATAGATTGTTCTTGAAATAGGATCAACTAAAGATTCTAATAATAATTCAGGTCTAGAAATTAAATGTTTGTAAAAAAGGATTATAAATAGAGCATTTTTTTGTTGTTGTTAGTAATAAAAATTTTATTGCATCATTTAACAAACAAATAAAATAAAGCACTGTGTAGTATGTCCACAGATATTAATAATAATAATAACAAAACACTGGACGATATTTTCGGCTTGTCAAAAGTACACTGAAGAGCAAAGCATATCACGGAATTGAAAGTACAAAGTATTGGGAAATTCTGATTCCTGTAGTGTTCTAGCTTCAGTCTTCAGAGTACTTTTGACAACAGCCTCTAAGCTGCAATGATTGTCAAGTGTTTTATTATTAAAATCTTTGACAATATTACAGAGTGATTTATTTTATTTCACTTTGTTAGATGTCCAACCAAGTGGCGACCTCTAACTTAATCAGTTCAACTGTAATATGTTACCTATGTATTTGTATTAATGGATATTTCATGTAAATACTCAACGTTGGCATTAGTTTGCTTTGAACATCTAGAACAGACAAAATTTTTGCCGTAGTAGATATCAACCCAACAACTGCTTGTCTGATCCATAAACTTGGATGTACTAAAAAAGGTGAGCATTCTTCTACTAATTCACAAAGTGTTGGTTTAGTTATTAATCCAAGTTCTGTTAATGAAGACATTGCATGTATTGCTTTTACAGTAACAAATTCTGAACTATCAGTTAATCCCTTAAAAATAATGAAATTGTAACTTAAAAAAATTGAATTAAAGACTCAACTCACTTGAAGTAATAAGGGTGTTAATATAACTGAACAATGCCAACCTAAATACACTGCAACACCAACTATACAGCTGAAAAATGTCCCTCGTAAATCCTTATCATCCTTGTCATTTAAAAAAGTTATCATATGAGAGAGGAGAACGTCATTGGCTAAAATATGATAAATTAAACATGATTTAAAATATTCTATAAAATAATAAAATATAGAAAAATTAATTATCATAAAAAATATTGTCTTCTCACCTTTTTGTTTTCCAAAAAATACACATAGCTTTGTAATCCCACTTTCCATGAGCGTTTGCTTGACTAGACTTTGGGAATCTGCTAATAAAGAACTGACAGTCTGTTTAACCATTTTATGAAGAGCTTGCAATTCTGTTTCATAATTAATTCTAGGACCATTATTTTTACTGAATGATTTATCATACCAATCAGTTTGCGTTTGTTCTAAGTATCTTAATGCTATTTCTGCTAATGTTGCTATATTTTTTGCATAAGCTGCTCTGACACAGGTATTAGGATCCACAGCTAAATGGTTTAAACCAGGTAATATATATTCAGGAAATATATTTGCATCTGAACGTGGAACTTTTTTTACAAAACCTAAACATTTAGTTACAGTATTTATAGCCGCTACTTTAATTCTCGCATTTTGGTCAAGAGCAAGATACAACTAAAATTACAGACTAAGAATATTTATTTTTTAATATTCATTACTTACAATGTATGGTAAGATACGGTCCAATATAGTTTCTTCATTGGCATGACTGGCAAGTGCTAATAGTATTTCCAAACTATGAAATTTTGATGCACAATCATGTAAACCTCTAATACAAGACGTTACCAAAGAAACAATAATTACTAATCCATCACGGTCACTATCCAACTTTTCCGCAATCTTTTCTCCATCACAATTTTCTAAATTATCGGACGATACATCTGGACAAAATATCTTAAAAATACCATTAATATCCTTCTTCAGCCTCAAAATTTTTTCATCTGGTGATATAATGGGGCTCGTTGAAAATGTCAGCATATATGGTTGCAGAAAAGTATAAAAATATTCTGGAAATAATCTACCCTTTTCTTCAGATAAGAACGTTTCTGCTGATAGTCGTTGCATTGGATCTTTGTGTATCATTTTAACAAGGAGGGCTTTTAAATGAGGATCTTCAATGCTGTCTAAATGTTTTTGAGGCCTGTATTCACCAGATCTGTATGCTAGAAGTTCAGATAAATCAAATGGTGCACGACCTTCATTCCAGAGTTCTAAAAGGGCACAACTAAAAATAAAGTATCAATTTTACAAAAGGTATAACATAATACATAAATTATGCAAAACAAAAGCAATTGGCAGGTTAAACAAAATAAAATATATAAAATTACCCAGCGGAGAATATATCCATTGCAGGAGTCAATTCACCAGAATTACATGGTGTTTCATTAAACATAGAATTACTTTCCAAAGTTGTTGTTTTAATAAATCTCTCGGGTGCTATATAACAGACTCGTCTACGTGATGTATCAAAAAAATAAGAATAATCAGCTGGATTATCTTCTGGTAAAAATGTGGGTTTAAATGATGCAAAGTCAACTAACAAAACCCAATTCCATGATGTAACCGTTATGTTTTCTAGCTTAACGTCACCATGACACACACCAACTTTATGACACTGATTAAGAGCGTACAGAACTTGAAAGGTTATCCAGCGTTTCTCAATATTAGTCAAAAATGGCCGAGTACTTATACGATCATACAAACTGTATTTTATGTATTCTCTCATTATTAAACCTGCCTTTTCAGTCACAACAACTTTTTGAAATGGCAAACAATTGATAGCCGTGGATAATTTACTTCTAATTTCTTCCAGGCGATCTTTATATGGTGACAATGGCAATGATGGATCATGTATCGCAAAGATTTTAACAACAATAAGGCCTTCTTGAGATTCTGCTCTTGCTACCTTTAAAAATCGGGTACTTCCAAGACTATAAGTCAATACTATTAAAGAAATAAAAGTTTAAAAGCATTTATACAAACCTAGTATCAAACTTCAACTCATTATGATCAGTTAAATAATGTTCAACAGGAAATATTTGAGATGGAGCAATACCTACTAGTTGGTTACCCATATTATGTGTTTTTTAGCTTTTGGTATAAAAATGTACACAAAACAACCTTTATCATTCATATGAATTTAAAGTGTATTTAAATTCCTTGTTGCCTACATCAACATATTTAAGAATAAACTTCTATTGCATTCCTGCTCACAAGTAACATGTAATAATAAACATCCTATCGTTGACAACTGACAAGTAACTCCTCAATAATCAACATATTTTTTTCTTTCAGTTGGCGTTATTTAATTGTTAATATAGGAACATATGGTAGAAAAGAAGTACATTTTAAATTATTATTTTCTATTTAGTTTTAAGTCTAAGCGTTATATTATCCTAAAATGACGAAAGATGCATCATAGTATGTCAAACATCGGATATATATTCCTACACACGCTTTTATCTGACCAATCAGAAAAGTGCGTAAAGCATTACAACAAACAATTCGGAACGATGACGGATTTTTTCGACCTATCACAGAGCGATTTCAGTTACTTGAAGTTAGTCACAAATTAAATTGAATGTTTTTATTGGTAGATGAAATCCTGAACCGTTCGGTACTGTTTGTTCGAACAGACTTAATAGCGCATGACAATTCGAATATTCAAATTTTAATGCATTGTTATTTTCGTATTATTAGTTCGTGTGTTAAGCTTGTTTTCTGTTTTAGTTATTAATTTCGTATTTACCTAGTTATTAGATTTTTTTTATTGTTAGTGTGTGTAATATTTTTAGGACGTATATAATTTATTAAATGTAGGTTAAATTTCTATTTAGTTTTATTAGATTACTTTTTTTTAGTTTATTATTCTTAGTTTAGTATATTTTCTGTACTTTGTTCATATATATATATCATATATATGTATGTAGCCTAGTTAACATAATATGATAGATAAGTTCTGGATAGTTAATGGATCAATCATCAGAGCCATCTTTCAGATTTAAATTTACAACAATTGTAACTCCATAGACAATACTTCAATCCCACAGGTGGTGGCAGGCCAAACCCTAATATACTTACCAAAACACATTGTATAAGGAAATATTAGAAAAACAAAATAAAAATAAATTGTATACACTTTATATAAATACAATAAATATAATAAAATCATGAACATGAAAACATTGCAATAGCAGGATCAACAGTTTCATATGTTATCAATACATCTCTGAATTTATCAAGTAATTGCAATAATTGACATCTACGTAAATTTTCAAGGTACATAATTTCTTCTATGTGATGATTACCTTTAAAGTATTGCTTCCTGCACAACCGTGCAAAGAGAGATAGATCTTCTCTACAGTTTGAAGCTGGTATCTGTAACAACAATTAATGAATTATTACTTAACGCCTTTTCATTTGTTTACCTTCAAAATTGCACAACGCTCATCTTCAGGAAAATCGAGTAGTAATTCTTCTTGGTATTCTTGCTTTTCTTCATCGCCTGATGTGAAACTGAGTTTTTCTAAACTAAAAGAAAATAGTTTTTGTTTATGTAGCATACACATTATTTTAACTTACTTGGATTCTTTGTGGTTTAATTCCATTTCAATGTACGGTTCAGGAGTACTGGACATATTGGATGTTCCACTTTCAGATTCTGTTCTGGAATTGGCCGTATTTCCAGAACTAGTGGTTGAGCTTGAAACCGTATATTTGGTAAGTGGTAATACTGTATTTTCTTCATGTAAACTAAAACAAAATAAAAATAGTTTATAGTTAAATAAAATGTTACAAAAGTATAATTTCTTAATTCGTTTTCAACACACTAGTTAATTGTCAAGGTACATACCTTTTATTTTGACTGAATCCATGGTTCAACGGCATATACTGTATATATGTATGGAGTTGTAATAACAAATGATGCTGCAACATCCATATAATCGTTTGTACTAACTGACTTTGCTTTGTTGGATGGCACAAAGGATTACATTTCTGTCCAAGTGATGTTGGCAAGGAAAATTCACTTATTGCTTCTATTAAATTTGTATTGGGAAATGCTTCACTGAACATCTTAACAAGGGGTGAATTAATAAACAATGGAGCTTCATAAGCTATTACATATTTATTTGTGGAGCAAACAGGATAAATAACTGTTGCTTTAGCCCAATACACTAAATGTGCAGTTAACTGATAAACCTGTAAAAAGCATACTAAATAATGTAATAATATATAGATTTTCTTACATGACCCAATGTCAAATCTGCATCAGCTGCAAGAGTCTGCAGATTTTTTAGTGGAGAATATTGACTTAATAATCTAGTAAGAGATGGAGAGCCATCTAAGGACAGAAAGTAACGCATCTGTTGCACCGGGCAGAGTAATAATAAACTATGATATGGTCGTAAAGATTGTAAACATCTAACAAAATTGAAAAGTTTCAATTCAGTACTCATAAATACATTTTATATACCTGTCTATGTCTTCAGGTTCGATGATTTTTCCTCTAAGATGCCACTGATGAACTTTTTGTGGTAAACAAAATTTTAACGGTATCCATTTGTTGATTCGGATATTTACTAAGCCTAAAAAAATTGAAAAATCAAACAACTTGCTTTAATAATCATAACAAAAAAGCTAATTATCAATTTTTTTGTATGCAGCATTTCGTAAAGCAAAGGATTGGGAAATTTAAAAATATAAATATAAACTACTTACCACTACTACACAAATCATCATACATTTTTTTTATATTCATTGCAAGATTGCACTTCTCTAATATTGTCTGAAATGAAATATCAGTGTTATGTGCGTAACCATCATCAAGAGCTGTTGTCATGATGAGAGTTTGTTCAGATATAAAGCCACATCTTTGTTCTTCATGTTTTAAAACAGTGCCCATTCTTTTACTTAAATCATGATAGCATTTGACTGAAAATTTGATATTTATAAAATTTGATATAACAATTTAATAACAATATACCTACTGAATGACTTGCTACTGCCTGTAACGCAAACACAATATTGATCAATAATAACCCAGATTCATCGTGTGCTTTTGTTCTTCTTTGAAGCAGCGTTGGATGACTGACAAATCGAACATCATTAACTTTTAGCTCAAATTTTTGATTACGAAGTTCAGGTTTTACAGCAAATAAGGATGATAAAAATTCATCCGTGAATCCTGTTAAATGTTCATTTGTTATATTTGATGTCGGTTGAGGTGGTGATTGCAATAAATCCTCAACATATAATAATGTATAGGGATTTTTTCGCCTTGTATTGGCAGGCTCATTGTTTTCTTGTACGTTAAATGGATATCGGAATAATAATCTATCACCTTTGCTATCAGATTTTACCAGTATTACACTTAACGGGTTTACTTCCATTATAAGAATATATTAATCAAGACATTGTGTTTCACAGCATAAATGTCAAACACACACACCTATAACAAACATCATGTTCATGCTTAGTTTCCCTATTCTTAATTTGACAAACTTTTGGAATTTAAAAATTAACTAGACATCCCACATATCAGTAAACAATGATACTGTTGTGGTACTAGGGTACTAGTTCCGATCTTACTCCGGCGGCTGGTTTTTTTTTTCACCGGCCAGTGTAGTTCGAATGAATCATACAGAGTGAGCAACTGGAAGTGACCACCACGTGACCACATACGTCACAAAAATAGTGTATTTTTTTGCTTTACTGCTACCCATACTGCTTATTGTATTTACGTTCTGTCATCTGTCATAAATACTGGAATGAAAACCTTTTTCCAAATTATTTCTGTTGTAAATGTATTCTTTTAAAAAGCAATTTATTCTTCTAAGTAAAAAAAGAAGTCATTTTGAAGGTATACAAGTACTGATCAAGCTAATAATTTGACACTTCTCTTCTTTTAAGGTTATAGTTATAAAATAGTACCAACTTAGCAATGTCGCCACCTTAAAATTTGAGGTCACGTGTTGGTCACTTCCAATTGCTCACTCTGTATATGTATGTATGATCAATAATGTAGCTATTCTAAAACTGTACCAGTTTTAGGAAAAGAAAATTTTCTGCAAAAGTGCAAAACACAAACTGAAAGTTCTTATTTTCCAGCACCACCCATTGCAATCCATTAACCAACCACCCACCCCTTCCTGACAAAATCCATCAAAAATCTTCCCTTTCCACATCTAAACCTATAATCTTTGTCATCAATCAAACTGAATTTTTTTTTAGGTTGCTTGCACCAATTGGAAACGAGTTCTCATGGTACTAACTGACCGTTCGAACGCCACCGATTTAGCCACCATACCAGCAAACGTAGCACACGAAAACGGCACGTTGACAAAATTATCAGACTTAAACCCGAATCACGTAAAATCAATTTTAAACAATTACACCAGTTTCATGATGGTGAGACATCCGTTTGAGAGGCTTTTATCCGCATATCGAAATAAATTACAAGGTGACCAACCGAGCGCCAGATACTTCCAGGTAAAACATCTCGACCAATCTTGTCTTATTTAATTTGACAAAGACTGTACAGTTGACTTTCAGATGCGGATCGGAAGATACATCGTACGAAAATACAGAAAGAATCCCAAACGGAAAGACTTGGAAAATGGGGATAACGTTACTTTTAAGGAATTCGTGCAGTATTTAATCGAGGAAGGCGTCACGAACGAATCCGTCAACGAGCATTGGAGACCGGCCACTCAGTTATGTCAGCCGTGCGTCATAAACTATACGTTTATAGGCAAATACGAACAGTTCGAAGAGGATGCCGATAGCATCTTGAAAATGATCAACGCGCCTTACGTACAATTTCCGCAGACTCGATCTAGTCACACCAACAAACATCTGAAGCTCTATTTTCGTTTACTCAGCCTCGAGGATATAGAAAAATTGTATAAGTTGTACGAATTGGACTTTAAGTTGTTCGGGTATAATTTGGAAGATATTTTGGGTTACGATATTGGTTAGGATTTGACATGTTTTTTTAGGGAGTATTTTAGTAAATCACGATGTAGATTTTAAAAATCTTATTTTATGTATTTTTATAGGCATTTCATTCCACTTTCTAGTCAAATTTAGTTTTAAGGTTTTAATTGTAGTATCTTAGTATGGGATTATAATTTTTTATATACAGCGTGTTCAAATTGAAGTCGGCACTATTGCCAACTTTGTTACTACTAAATTGGTTAAATTACCAAAGTAGTAGCGTTTTTTCTTCCGATTACGATGGTAACATTTTAAAAACAATTAAATTTTGCGTGTTCGAGATATTGAAAAAAAAAATTTTTTTTAATGGAATACTCTATTCAAAGTTGCTTCGTTTAGCCGCTAGAGGGATGCAAATGTCCTGAAAAGAAATCGTTTTTTCGAGAAAACTTTCTAACGCTTATCGCGATTGGGACCAAATTTGGTATGTGGATTTGTACTAAAAGAAAGCATTATTTGACATGTTATTTTCTCTTCTGCGTGTTTTTTAAATGGTCAAAAAATGGTCATCCACATCTTAAGAAGCTCATAATTTTTTTGTTATTAGATGAATACTTTTGAAACTTTTTGCTGATAGACATATAAGTTACCTCCATTTCTTGTCTCTTGCTCCATTTCGTCATTTCTCATAGTTTAGGCAGAAAAAAATAATAACCCTCAACACGAACTAGAAATTTTAATTAAATCAACGAAAACATTCACAACAAATGTTCGAGAATATACCGCCTTCTGCATGATTGCTAAGATTAACACGTCGTAAAAAATTGAACTGGATTCTTCTCATCATTTCGACATCGTTTCTTAAAGTGTCTACTGTATTTTTGATGCGTTGCCATAATTCCTGCAGTAGACACTAAAAAACGATGTCGAAATGATGAGAAGGGTCCAGTTCAAATTTTTACGACGTGTTAATCTTTGCATTCATGCAGAAGGCGGTAGGTATATTCGAACATTTGTTGTGAATTTTTTTCGTTGATTTGATTAAAATTTCTAGTTCGTGTTGAGGGTTATTAATTTTTTCTGCCTAAACTATGAGAAATGACGAAATAGAGCAAGAGGCAAGAAATGTAGGTAACATATGTGTCTATCAGCAAAAAAGTTTCAAAAGTATTTATCAAATAACAAAAAAAGTATGAGCTTCTTAAGATGTGGATGACCATTTTTTGACCACTTACAAAACAGGCAGAAGAGAAAATAACATGCCAAATAATGCTTTCTTTCAGTACAAATCCACATACCAAATTTGGTCCCAATCGCGAAAAGCGTTATAAAGTTTTCTCGAAAAAACGATTT
>JAFFZR010028307.1:0-13302 GCA_018397195.1 Lethrus apterus | reverse complement strand
TTGCTAATTTAACCGACTCTGTAGCTCCAAAAATAACGAAGATAGCAATAGTGCGCAGATAACTTTGAACACCCTGTATATTATTAAATGGGACAGTCTTAGCTACAACTTGGCGAAAAAAAAATCTTTTTTTGACATCTTCATTTAGTTGTTGTGACGTCACCGACAATTTTTTAAGTTGCTCAGTATAATTTTTTTTGTGTATTCTTGTAGAGCATTTTAAGTACTTTTCACCGGTATAAACTTTTAGTAGGGTTATACTATGAAATTTTTGCAAAAAATGCAAAAAAACTGGTTTGAGCTAGTAGGCTGTTAAATCCGAAATTCTCTGGAACAAACAACAGTTTGAGCAATTTCCATTCTCTTTTATTAAAGTTCTAGTTCTTCGTAAGCGTTGCTCCAATTTTCCGATGTCGGGAAAACAATCAACTAAAGCCTCTGTGCTTGAACTCTATTTTTGTCACTCACAATAAACTTGTAACATATCTACTAGTTCATTAATTGTATTTTCGATTTTGGGATGGCTAACAGCAAACAAAACGAACTTCTTTCGGCACTTTGAAACGTCAAATAAGCGACGCAGTTGTTTTACGCTTGCTTAATTATTATCACCAATTGTTTGTGTCAGAGAATTTCGGATTTAATAGCCTACTAGCTCAAACCAGGTTTTTGCATTTTTTGCAAAAATTTCATGGTATGACCCTACTAAAAGTTTATACCGGTGTAAAGTACTTAAAATGCTCTACAAGAATAACATTAAAAAAATTATACCGAGCAATTTAAAAAAATTGTCGGTGACGTCACAACAACTACATGAAGGTGTTTAAAAAAGATTTTTTTCGCCAACTTGTAGCCAAGACTGTCCCATTTAATAATATTTATGGTTTGCTGGTGAATAAATCACAATTGAAGTCGCTATAGTCTTGCGCCCGTTTTGTAGAACAGACTGTATAATAATTTGTTGCGTTAATAACGGAAGTAATCATTATTGTTGGATCGAACATCTATCCAGACTGGTTGTACAAAAATGTTGAAATAGAAATAATATTTTTTGATGGATGTTTAATATTTAATAAAATTTATGACCAGTTGCACCAAGCTACGATTAATTAATCCGTATTACTTTCTATAGAAACCATGATCATGAATATTGTTATAATAATTGTTCCTATAGAAAATTTGCGTTGGTGCAACTCGGCGTTAAAATTTTATAATAATTTTGAATCGATTAATTAAAAAAAGTTGTTTAGAAAAATATTTCAGAAACAAATTATATTTTTTCGTACTTCATGTATTTTATGCACATAAAGAACTATTTTTTGTTCATTTTTTTGCGACATATTTCAGACTTACTTGCCATTCAGTTCGAATTCGTTGGTTTATGCGTGCAGAATCTCAAAGTATTGTATATTTACTATGGAAAACGGCAAAATAGATTTAATTGATTTAAAAACAGAACTAGACAATACCAATTGCAAGGGACCATTAATCACGAAAGACCTTTTACCAGATGGGGTATGTATACTTTCATTTCAAATCGTTTGTAAAAATTGTCCATTACAGAATAGCTTTGATGTACCGGAATTCGCAGCTCTTTTAAAATGTATCGGATTCCACCTCGAAAAAATTGAAAATATAAACGTGGATCATATAAAAGAACCGACAACCGAAGAAAGGACACTTCGTGTTGAAATTACGTGCAATCGATCTGGTAAAAGAGCCACCTTATCCACAGTAATTAACGCTTGCAAATGTTCTTCGACTGAAATAAATTTGAATAGTGCTCCATCTAATCAGGTATTTAATTTAATAAATGAAATTTAAATTAATGGGTGTCCAAATAAATTTGTGGTCAAGTGAGCTATGATATTGATATTGCTATGCTATTGATATTGTATTCATATCAATATTTTTAAATTATAGACCAATCATAATGCTATTTGTAGAAACTTTTTTTTTCTGTTTGTCACTGTTTACGAGTTATTGAGGAATTCCCTGCCAGTGAATCACCCTGTGCTGTATACAGGCTGAGTTTTTTCGGATGTTTAGTATGGGGATCTCGGAAACTAGAGGAGATTGAGAGACGGTTAAATGGGGAAAGAATTCCAGTTTTACGAGCTCAATTTAATGACGTTTTTGTTTCTTGGAAAAAATGCATGGCTAACTAGATATCTTGGAAAAATAATTTTTGTGTTATTTTGTTCGATGACTCTGTTATTATTGACTTTAGAAAAAATGTGTAAAGGAAATGTGTTTTTTCTAATGGAAACCATAGTCGGCCATGACTTTATAAAAAAGGCCTTTCTTCAACGATTCTATTGATATACCACTCGACCTAGTTATTTTTATAAATAAATAAATTATGGCCATTTTTTCTTTTAATTTTCGAACCGTTCAAGTAGTACGCTATGGAAACAATTGATAGATGCCCATCGCGTTTGATAATAAAATTCAAATTACTTACTAAATTTCTTTTAATTTCGAAATCATAAACATAATTATTTTGGTGTGAAATGTTGGTTCCGTTGGAGTTACAATTATAAACAAAAATAATTTTCGATAAACTAATAAACCGAGAATAACAAACGATAAATTAAGAAACAATAAAGAAGATTAGGATACAGATAAAGTAGTACGAAAACTAGGCAATTAAAGTAAGTAAAATATTTAAAACTAAAGATGTTCATCATTCTACATCTACATCATTCTTTATTCTTAATCAATACATACAGAACTGAAGGTTACATACTCGTCGGTAATCTCTGTTTCTGTTTCTGTTTCATGGGAATCCCCGTTCTGCGATTTTCGCTACGCTCTTCTAAATATTCCAACGTACATCTCTCCTTAAAATCATCGTTTTGGTACCAACTGGTCAGACAATCCCTAAGTGCAGAGTTTTCTTCCCTGCACTTGGCGACCATCAAAACACTGTAGTCTTTGCAGCAGTTGGTGAACTTGCGAACTTCTTCGGTGCACTTCTCCGCTTTTGCGAGCTCATATTAAATCGTTACTTATTATGTACTTACTTTAATTATGTTGTTTTGGTAGTACTTTATTTATATCCTAATTTCCTTTATTGTTTCTTAATTTAACTTTTGTCATTCTCTGTTTATTAGTTTATCAGAAATTACTTTTATTTAAAATTGTAACTCCACTGGAACCAACATTTCACACCAAAATAATTATGTTTATGATTTCGAAATTAAAAGAAATTTAGTAACTAATTTGCATTTTCCATAACGTACTACTTGAACAGTTCGAAAATTAAAAGAAAAAATGGCCATAATTTATTTATTTATAAAAATAACTAGGTCGAGTGGTATATCAATAGAATCGTTGAAAAATGGCATTTTTTATAGTCATGGCCGACTATGGTTTCCATTAGAAAAAACACAAATTTGTGTCATAACTCGGAAATTATAGCTTAAATAAAAAATTCGGTTAAACATATTATTGAGCACGTAATTACCTACAACTTTTTCCTTTACACATTTTTTCTAAAGTCAATTATAAGAGAGCTATAGGCATCGATCAAAAACACAAAAAAATTATTTTTTCTAGATATCTAGTTAGCCATGCATTTCTTCCAAGAAACAAAAACTTCATTAAATTGAGCTCGTAAAACTGGCATTCTTTCCCCATTTGATCGTCTCTCTATCTCCGCTAGTTTCCGAGATCCCCATACTAAACATCGGAAAAAACTCACCCTGTATATTTATCATTGTTTTTTGTGAACATTTGACAGTAATATATTTAAATACTTAAATAAATATTATTCATGGCTTCTGGGATATCCACGTTTTGCTTTTTTTACTGTATACAGTGTGTTTAATTTTTGTGTCACATATATGTCACTTGTTGTAAGAATTACGAAAAATGTTAAATGAGAAAGTTGTTGTAGTAAAACAATTGAGCATCAGATATTTTAGATACAAATAAAACATTTAAAATGGAATGTACCCAGTATTACCCGGTGGGGTTTTAGTTTTTTTTTTTTTTTTCTAATCAAGGCTGTCCTAGACTACGAGGTCCAGGTCGGTTTTCGTGGTTGTTCGAGCGTTTCGCGGTATTTGTGGGTAGCGTTGGCCAAACGCCATGTGCGACCAAAACCAATACCGCCACCGTCCTTCTTTTGCAAAAGTCTCGAATTAAATATTTATTTTCTTTTAAAGGTGTCACCATAACTCGGGTTCGCACTATGTTATTAGAAAGCTTCCCTAGTAAAAGAGACCAGAAGTTTTGAGAGATAAATTCAATAAATAAATCAACTGGAATTTTAGTTAATTATAATTTCACGATTATTTTTTTTCCTTGTTTCCCTCTCACCACTTGTACCAAGCTCGTAGAACTTAACTGGACCAAAAGGGATGGATTTGTTCAAATTATTATAAAAACAAAAAATTTGGGAATATAAATTATTAGGTGTAGGTATTATGTTCGTCCAAACATTTATTCCAAATAATTATATCATAACAAAAGTAAAGAATAGATGTATCCATTAAAATGGCCCAGTTTTAGAATTTGTAATGAGTAATGAGACATTACTGATTAATAATGACATTGGATACATTAATTAATATCTAAAATATTTGATGATCAATTGTTTTTGTGATTATAACAAATTATTACAAATATGTTCAATAACAATTTGCATGTCACAATTTCAATTTCAAAACTTTTAATACTTGAATACATGATGGTCTTATCCCAGAAATCAAGTAGAAAAATAAACAAAATATTTCAATTAAAAATAATTAAATATTTTAGGACAATGTTACTGCATCGCAATCAAACGTCGTTCCTACCATTTCGAACCCCAATACAACTCTTATTAAATCAATGTTGGAACGAGCGTTAAAAATAATAAACGGTACAGACATAAATCAAAATGAAGACAACTGTTTCGAAATAAATAAAAGTTTACTGAAACGCCCACGATCACTTGATAGTTTAAAAAGCGATGGATCATGTTGCAGTTTGAAAAGCTTGTCAAAACAATGGGAAAATTTGCAGAACACGTCACCGCCAAAAGACGCATCAAGCCCACTTACAGACTTATGCAATACTGCTCAACCTGTTTCCACATTTTATGAAAAGGCGTCCAAATTAAGTAATATTTTAGTGGCAGTCCAAAAATTAGTCGACGAAGCAATCGAAGTCGCCGGTAATCAAAATGCAACGTTTACTAAAAGCAATAAGAAAAAACGAATATCAAATATTAAAGCAAGTCCACTGCCTGACAAAAAACTATTGACGGGCAGTTTTATTAACGTGAGTACCGCAAAAACGCCCAATTCGAGCATCAAAAAACGAACCTCTTCCAAAAAAGCCGATGGTACTGCGAATGCAGCAAAATTTAGATTCGTTGCACCATCGACCTCCAAACTTGCTCATTTTAAAGCACCCAGTTCGGAAACGTACACACCACCTACAAAAAGAGCACCCGTCAGAAAAGATACTCCAAGGTATGGTACTTCTAAGGATAAAATCCCTAAACCCACGAATCTACCAACTAAAGGAAAAACAGAAGCAAAAAGTGGTGTCGCTAGTGCTTCGAAATTAAGAGCACCATCTAAAATTAATATATCTAATATAGGAAAAAAATAAATAACTGTATTTGAAACTTTGTAAAAATTTGATTTTATATATTTATTAGCATTTAAGATACATATACTCTATTTAAATTGTATGTTCTTTATATTTATTTAAATTTGAAATGTTCTTTGTCTATAAATAATTTTCCGTCTTTATTTTGATATTAATGTATATATTTGTTTCAATGTACAATACAGTAGTACATATTAACTCTATACCTATTTGTAACATTTAGTAAAATCAAGTAAATTGTATATTTAAATTTGTATAATGATTAAATAAATAAAAAGAAACTTTAAAAAAATATATACTTAAATCTAAACTTATTATACATTTTCAAATATTTGCTATTCCAGACTTTTCTATTTGCTCCAAGACTAGTTTCAAATTTGTATCGAATAATTCGCATCTAATGGGCATTTCTAACGAATAAAACGGATTCTTTAAAGCATAATCCGAATACAAATCGTAAATTCGTTTTAAAAGAATGTCTATTCCGGCCTGGCCGGGTTCGGCGACTACCATCATTTTAACGCCAGTTAACGTTTGAAAACAATGCAACTTGAAAGTATCAGCTTCGAGTATTTCAATTCCAGAAGTTTTGGGCTCCGGACTCAATTGACTAGCGATCGCAAAAAGCGGATAAAACATGCTGGCCAAAAAGATTTTTTCATTTGTTGTCATTTTTGGACGACCAAATTTCAGATTTAATGGATAATTTTCTTTATTTTCTATTACTTCCAGCGCATCTCGTCCATCGTCTAATTGTCTACCGGTTATTGGTATGCCATTAATAGCATATAAAACGTGACCAACTAAAAAATCAATTAAAACTTTATGATTAAAAAGAACTACACTTTATGTTACAATATAAAAAATGTAAAGAGCGGAAGCTGGTTTTCTTGGTTTAAATCACTACAAAAATGGGATAACCCATTGCAATTCCAAATAACTTGAGCATAAACATCATTTCAAAACAAGCGAGAAACGACGATTTGTTAGCATTTATATTTTTCAAGAAACAACAAACTGGAAATTTAGCGACAACAATGAAAGACAATCAGAAAGAAAATAAAGAAGACATAAAAATTTGCAAAAAAATTTAGCCACACAGAAAATGATGGTCTAGCAACAAATAGACAACAAATTCTCTGTATTAAATCTCTACTTCCAGACACTTTTCTCCATTTTCAGCGGTTCCGCCCTTTTAGAAGTTTTGACCTGTTCAGGCCTGAGACAACAAGTTTCTTGTATATTGTTAAATTTTGTTAAGGATAATATGTTTATATATGTAATGCATTTTCATTAAAAAAAAAAACAATTTATAAAATATAATGCCTGCATTAGCACTCTCATTGGTCCATTAACTAGACTATAATTATTAAATATCGCTCTTCTACAAAGCTAAATGGAACGTTCCTACAATTCATTTTTTAAAATTAAATTAACTCTAATTAAACAAGATGTCTGTATAAACGTATATACGTAAACGCCGAGTTTTAACTTTTTAGCATTAAGGCTAAAACAAAGACTAAGGAGAGCTAAGGAAAGCTGTATAAACCCACCATTAAACAACCATATGACAAATGACAAATTTGTTGTTAAAGTACGCATTGCGATTCTAATAAATCGCTGTGTGCTAAGAGTAAAATTATTCTTTTTTATTTTATCACTGTTTATCTAAATTTGAAGTAACATCAAAGTAATTAACATTACTTTCTTGACTATAATAGATTAGAATTATGTGTACATATCTTATTTAAGAAAATTGAATAAATTAGATACCTAAACCTAAGTATGTAATTAAGTTTTAATACAAAGGAATTTACATTTTTTGAAAAACTGATGTTACTAATATGTATTATAATGAATATCTAATAAAAAAATTAAATAGAATGTATTGACTTTTATTTATATTATTTACAATTTTCTATTGACTATTATATGAACTATTTGTCATAAATACTGGCTGCATTCATAACAAAACATAATAATGCTATTAAATAGGAAACGTTAATTTGGGCCGCCATTGCAGTAATAATTTTCATAACACATCAAAAGATGGCGCTTCGCTTTTACATAACACTACATTCCCACAGAAGTAATAGTTGTTTATGACTATGTTCATTCAATTTCTAACAACGTTAAACACGAAACTGTATACAATTATTGTGGAGCAAACATATTATATTAATAGTTAATGTTTTATTTAACTATACCGACGTTATTGAACGTTTTAGAGTAAACAAACATATACATATGACAATTGTGTTGCGAGGTTACGTCTGTTCAAAAATATTTAAAATTTATTCTAAAAAATTACTCCCGCTCTTTAATTTTCCATTAATATATTGATAAAGAAAGAGAATGTATGAAATAGTAAAATACTTACCAAGTATACCATCCCTTTGGCCAAATTCTACAACGATTTTCTTGTTTTCGTACTGTAGCTTAATATCTAAAGGATAGGAAAATGTTTTTTCGGTTTCAATTTTCGGAACGTTGTGGTCATGATTAAATATTAAGCCACCAGACTTGGAAACAATGTACACACCGTATATTACCATTGTATTTTTAATTATTTAAGAATGTTATAGCAATAACGTAAACATTGCTGTCAAAATTGTTTACTTTTCTCTTACATTGACAGTTAGCGACATCTATTGTTGTACAAATGATTCGGGATTTTTTCCACAATCACAGAGCGATTTCGTTACTTGAAGTTAGTCAGAAATTACATTGAATGTTTTTATTGGTAGATGAAATCCCGAACCGTTTGGAACTATTTGTTCAAACAAACCTATTGCATTTTTAAATTAATGTCACTTTAATTGGGTTTTATTTGCAACTTGCTGTAGTATTTATTATATTAGTGTTTAAATTAAATAAAATCTATTTCATTGAGAATAAAAATAAAAACAAATTTAAATGGTTTAATCTGAACATTATTTTTACATATTACAGGACTATTATAATAGTACCTTCATAAACTTGAATATGTAGAACGGCACAGTATGTAGCATTAATGGAAATCTGGCCATCCTGAAACTACAATTGAATGTTTGTGTACAAACAATGCAAAAAAATAGTTTGGTTCTATTAATTAAAACACTTAAAAGCATATATAAAAATCTTTAAGATGAAAGTTCTTTAATGTCGAGTTCACTTAAAATATCTGTTAACTTTGTATCTTTAAGGTTCTTTTGTGATTCGATAGCCGTACATTGCAGTAAACTCCTGGAATATATATCAACAGCTCGATAAAATTTTTTTAAAATTATCATTTCTAAATGATTTTTAATACTGAGTAGATATGTTCCTAATTGAGCTGCTTTGTACCTTCGAGATGATTTCAAGGGGCGTTGTCCCCATTTATGGTAATCTACATTCTAAAACCAACAAATTTGTAAAAATTTAGAAAAAATATATTACTACCTACCTGAGCTTTTTCCAATAACGTTGTTGGAAAATTAAAATAATGTGAAAGACATTCTGATAAACTTTTAGTGTTTTCAGGTAAGATACCATTATTTTCATTTTTCCGTATTATTATATCAGCAACTTGGGTGTCAAAAATTTTTGTTAATTTTACATCGTAACATGTAAATAAAACTTCCACTAATAATCTAGAATCATGAACAACTTTTTGAATCACATCAGATTCCATTAAATATTTTAACTCCACAGGAAAATTCTTCCGATTGAACGCTAACACATCAAAAATGTATATTTGGTCCCATGAAGATAACACAAGTAAACTTAGTTGTGTACTTTTTTTAGGACCTACTGTTATACATGCAACTCCAATATTTTCACAATTCTTTAAATATTCAACAGCTTCATAATATCTAGAATCCACCTGTGCCATAAATTCATATTGTTGAGATAATAATTTCAATCGCTCATATTCACACTCTTTCATTTTTATGACTTTAGCATTTTTATGGTCATAATAACCATTTTCTAGAGGTTTCATGGATAGTAGGTCATTATTTTCGGATAATTTATTATCTAAAACGCGTATAGACGATATTTCACAACGATAGTAGCAACATGCATCATTTACTTTCTTTTTACTTGGATATATGGTAACGTTTGCGAGATTTATTCGATTTTTACATCCATCCACGTATTCACCTTCTATTATATCATTGCTTAATAATACAACGATTAATGTTTGTCCTTTATTAAAATTATAATCCATTTTAACAAATTTAAAACAGATTTTCAAGGGCAATGTTTACGTATACATAACCTACATTTTATATTCTTGTGATAAATCTGCTATTTTACTAGCGTTTATCGCGAGTGAAGAGGTATAATAATCACTACGTAAACTATCTCGTAATTTTGCAATGACTCCTTGCAGATTCTTGTATTCTTGAACAAAATGAGATTATTGTTTGTTCTACTTGTTACTTACTTCAGGAGTAAGCACTGGCGTAACATGCAAAACACTAGTCGATTTTAACAAATATATTGGTTGTTAATAGAGATATATTATGCATCCGTCGCCTTTTCAGAATAATATTTAACATAAGAAAAACATTACGGTCATACTAAATTAAAGGTAATAAATTAAAATGCACTTAATTTTCCACCATTATTTTTCCTATACGCCACTGAACATGAGTTGCTTGAAATTAGTTATTATGGTCATAATTCATATGAATCTTTTCTGGAAGTATTTATATTTATCTGATTAGGCTAAGTGTAGATGTGTTATTTGAACTTCTGCACAATTTACACTACTTATGTATGCTAAAGACCAAAGGCACCGCGCGAAAATGACGCTTCTGGAAAACTTAAAATGATATCTCTAATTATACTTATGTAGTATATTTAAGTCGAAAAATTATAAATGTACTTTAAGTTTACATGTGTGAATTTCTGTTGGCAATAAACGTGTTTCTTTATTAATGAAACATACTAGAACGTAGATTTTTATAGTAAGTTGTTAAACAATTTTGAAACTTAGCACTGCTAGAAAACTTTATGAGACGCCTAGTTTCTAAGACCTGGCTAACTAGTTTTGCCAACTTGGTAAAATTGAAAGTTGGCGCGAAATTCAACTTGTCCTTATTCTTTTTGGCTGATTCTGTAGTTACGTAGTAATGAAACAAAATTACGGACAATACGTTTATATCTTTTGAAACACGAATAATACAATATAGATCATCGTACTTAAGGTACATAGCAAAATAAAATGTTTTCAAATATTATTTAAAAAAGTCTTCTACCTCTGCTAACTCTCTTTCTCTTGCTTGCTCATGTGCCCATCTATTTTCGGCTAATTTTTCTGGAAGATTCCATTTATGATGGCAAACTCTAATTCTGCATGTTTCACATATTTTGTTTTCAAAAGGTGGTGTCTTCATATATGTTATTAAACACTGTTGATGATATAAATGGCCACAATACACTCTTTCGATGTGCCGTGGAGAATTTTCATCAGTTATAATAAACTACGTATATAAAAAAAAGAAAATGAGTTTGGAAGGAACTTCAAGTTTTTGTATTGGATTAATAAACATGCTTAAATGACTTTAGAACTTACTTGGGGATCAACAGGAAAGCATTGATCTTTACAAAACTGACACTTTTCCTTCGGCAATCTTTTAACACAATTAATAAGAAACGAAACCGTTTTATATAAACATGGTTTAGGTTTAAATGTTGGACTATTTAGTTTCTTTTTCAGTGGTGGTTCTACACATTGTCTGGCTATTTCTTTTGCTTGTTCAAGTATATGTCGGTAGAAAGTTTGTGGAAAAACTGTATCAACATCTTGAATACTAAAAAGTTTATATTACACGAGACCTTCATTAATTTGTATTATAATTACATTATGGCTCCATAAGGATAATTATCAGGAATGGCGACTTTTGCGTTTAAATAATACTTTTCGTTGACAATTTTTAATATTAAGCTAGAAGACTTTTGTTTTAATTTTAACTCGTCTTTCGATGAATTCAGTACCGATCGCAATAAGGTTATTTCATCATAACAACACGATAGCGGATTTTCGTCGATGAATTTTCTTAAAAAAACTAGTACCTTCAAGACTTGAGGTTTCCCTAAGAAATTTTTCGCTTCTTCCTCACAAACGTTTGTCAAACCTTGTAATAATTTTTCCGACAATGTTTTGCTCTTTAATTCGATTAGTAAAGAATGTTTCGGATAATCTTCAGGAAATTGTATACAAGCAATCAAAGCTTTATAATCAGTTCTTTTTATTTCCGTTCTAACCATACTTTTAACACATGAAACAAGTTTGCAACCAGGAATAAGATGTTCACATAATTTTTTAACTTCGGAAAGTTCATCTTCAATAAATCCCATAAGTGTTAACAAGAACAGTATTAAAAATTAATTGGGAAATTTAGTTTAAAAGCATTAAAGCTTCAACCAATTTCGAGTTTTAATCTGTGCCCACTCTATGCCTAAGCAATTTTTGACACACAGTTTTGACATCACGATTGTTTTGACGGATACATGTTTGACTTTATTTAACTTTCGGGCACGTTCTAATTCTCGTCTAAATTCTAAATTAAAAATAGTTTTTCAATACGGCAAAGGAGCCTGTAATACTTCTGTGATGACAACTTAATGTTAAGTAATGTCGGGTCGATTTTATATATTCAATAAAATCAGGCATATAATGTCTATTCCAACAAACAGTTCCAAACGGTTCGGAATTTCATCTACCAATAAAAATATTCAATTTCATTTGTGACCAACATCAAGGAACTGAAATTTGGTCTATGATTGGTAGGAAAAATATGGAAATCGTTCTGAATCGTTCCGAATCGTTTGTTGGAATAGACTTGTTGTTTTAAATTTCCCACTGATATTGGAATACATAGAAGCCGTGTTCCCGATTGACTTCAAATATAGATTAACATACTTCAAAGTACGATAATGATAGATTTCTCTCTTTATCTATAGACCCGAGCATATACAACCTATACATCTTTATTATTTACAAAGTTTTAAAAACTGACCTTTTAAATTCAGTTCATAGACTAAAACAGGCTATATTTCGAGGAACATTACATGAATTTACATACAGCATGTTGTTAAAAATACAGTAGTATGTTGTTTTATCTTATGACATACAGCTTCCACCTCGGTATGAACATGACGTCATAAAAATTACAATCGAAAATGAATGATTTGTCAATCGCACCATACCCCTCTTCAATCGAACTCGTAATCATAAATCGTAAAGAAATCTACCTATCAGTGCCGTCATTTCAGATTTTACCATGGGAGAGCAAATAATAAACAACAGTAACAGCCATTATTAGGAATTCATAACAGCCCTATGGACCTTGCAAAAATAAATTTCATGATTATTAAAGTCACCTGTTACAATTATCTTTTTCCCTAATATTACGTATAAAAAAAGTTAATTTAATCTAAGTTTTTCTCAAACTAATCAAATTAAATAATCTTTTCTGGTTTGACATTTGCTGCCCCCCCCCTTACATGACGCTCATGCTACCTGCATGTCATATGCATATCTAGGATGATATAAGAGAGAGGATGGAGCATAAGCCGAATTTGAGGGCAAGGGGTGTGAAGCCATGAAACGGAAGGGGAATCCGGCGCGAACGCCATATTGGTAGGTGCCACTTTTGAAATATCGTTAGGTTATTCCCATCGTAATAAGGAGCTAATTGGTTTAATTTTATATTGTATTAA
>JAFFZR010028306.1:0-13316 GCA_018397195.1 Lethrus apterus | reverse complement strand
TCCGGATCTGGAACCGGATAGTGGATCCGGATCCGGATCCGGATCCGGATCCGGATCCGGATCTGGAACCGGATAGCGGATCCGGATCCGGATCCGGATATTGAAAATATGAGGTATCCGGATATCCGGATAGTTTTGGATCCGGATCCGAAATATCCGGATCCGGATCCCAGCCCTACTAGTAACTAGTAACATAAGGCTGCAGCAAAAAAAAATATGGCAATCAAAAACTCAAAAAAGGAAAATAACCATTCACTGATTAAAATTAATGATTCAAGTTGATCAAGTTCAAGTTGGTTTCCATAATTCCTTGCAGATTTTGACTTTTTTTAAACTTTGCTAAATCCCATCTTTAATGAGAAAAATTCGTTCCTCTCATAGGAGAAAAAAGGAAAAAACTTTCAAAAGGACTTAACATTCCAATGTTAGTACTAAAGTTTCTACGCAGAGTTATTTTCTTTCTCTGAATTATTTCTGAGCACACAATTGCAACATGCATATAACAAACAAGCGAAAAAAAAAAAAACAATTACAAACTGAAGCAATTTTGCTATAATTACATCCATCGGAATACGTGAAACGCACGGAATCGCGCTAGAGACGTTACGGCCGGTCAGTCATGAGTCATGAGACTGATGAGTCTCATGACGTGACCAGTGGAAACATCCTAATATTCCCGATGCTAACGAGAGTCGTACGGCGACCGGACAATTAACTTCGTTATAATTGGATCGAAATTGGCGAAATTCAGATAATTGTGTAGTTGGCGAGTCGCGACGACAGAGTGCGACCAAGCTTTCGTTTCGCACCGCCGGACGGTTGATAAATGCGGAATCAAGGGCGTTCGTCCGACGGCCATTGTTCGTCCTGATGTGGTAATGATTCTGAGGCCGACTTGATAACAACGAACAAAAAAAAAACATAATTATTGCCCCATGCGTTTAAAATCGACCTCGAGAGGAGAACTAGACTGGTTTTTGTTTTCGTGTAACAAAAATGACAACTGACGACTAAAGTTATGTATAAACGTACAAAACCTTTAGTTTCTTCTTTTCGTCTTCTTATGCCATTAGGGCATCGGTGACTCTGACTTTAAACATTAAAATTACAAATACCTAAAAATTGTAATCTATCTTTAAATTAACGGTGTGAATTAAAATAAGCATACGTGAAATTATTTGCCAACTGTCGTTAGCAGAGGCGATTTTTATGGTCATTATTTTTAGTGATACCGTAATTTCAGTTTTAGAACGATTCCCGCGCGTTTGCTTCCCGAAGCGTGTCGTCGCAGGTGGCTGTGAAAACTGTGGGAAAACGTTACAGGTGTGCCACCCACCGTCACATATTATTCCTTATGTGAATTTTGAGCGGCAAAACGGCAATTAAATGATAAATTACGATCGTTATAAACGTTTTTTTAATGGTTTCGAGCAAACGGTTTTTTTTTTAAATTATCGAACCATTTTTTGGATTTATGAAACCTACACAGTATTTAAATTAATTAATATCAGTATTAGACAAGAAAACACGTCGAAAATTGAAACTGAAATATCCTTAAACTGTTAATCCGACTTTAATAATTTTCTTTAATCTTTTCTGAAATTTTTAAAACAAATTACATTTTCTTTGTCTTTTATTCTGATGTCTTTCAGTTTAACTGTGACAGATGTGTGTGATCTGATGAAGGCAACTCTTAAACATGCAACTGCTAATCAAATGATGTTTGAGAAATTATCAAATTTCCAGAAAAAATCTGCTTCTTTTGTTTTAACTTGTTTAGCATGCTAAGAAGAAATATTCGATTCGGATTCGATTTTATAATATCGCAGCTACGCTAAGCGATGGCGAGGCACTAATGAGCGCAGCAAACAAACAATTATATGATCTATGACCTGTCTAACGGCATTGTTGCGAGAGAGCACCTGCTCAGTACGTTGTATAAATTTTATTTCCGCGCATTTCCCACGGTTTTACATTAATATCGAATGTACACTGATGAGCACACGTGTCTGTGGCTACTATAACCAGTCGAAGGCACTCCGCACAGGCACACACACGCAAAAGCGGTTAATGATGCATAAACGCAAAATAAGGTAATTATAAGTCGTTATGGTCCACATGCAGTTTTAATGGTGAAGCATTTCTAACGTTAGTACATTTTGCTCGAAACGCCGCTAAAAATCATTTCGATTCAAGGGAATTTCTCGTCATCACGAATCCAACAATGGCTGCACAAATGTAGATGATAATTCTTATTGGACGAGAGAGCACCGCCTAGTTTGACCTTTGAACTGCGCTTGAAGTTATTGTTGGAGGACAAAACCTGACTCATCTGACCTTCCATTGTGCTTTGTCGTTAAATTTGTACACGTTTTTTCTTTTATGAGGGAACTTGAAATATTTTAATGAAAATGAAGACGATTCAACTATTAATTTTAAAGTGAATAGATTGGCCATCTCTCGACGACTAGTACAACGAACAGCGTACAACAACAATGAATGTATATAAATAGCAGTTAAAGGAACGGAAAACTACTACAACAAATTTTATTACGAAATGTATTATATTTAAGTTTTCGAAAGATGAAAAATACTAAATATTATTATTCTATAAACAAGAGAATTCGCCTTATTTCTAATACTTTTTTTTATTGATTTTATTACTTGAAAATTCATTAATAATAATAACAATAATAAACAAAATTTCCTCCAACTCAAACAAATAAGTGTATAATTAATGTAGATTAACTACTTTGGGATTGAATTGTGTTGGACAAATTCCTGCCATACCCCCTAGGAAGTTCATTTTTTGGAACCGCCGCTGTACCCCTAAATGATTATCCCTAGCTACGCCCCCCCCCCATTATTAGCACAGATGCACAAAAATTAATTTTCTGAACCCTCAAATCACAAAACTATCCATAGGCAATATTCGACTATCGTTTGGCATCAAACAACTAATTCGTCAATTTGTCAAAGTCCTCAGATAAAATGAAAACGACTTTTCACTTTAAGAAATTTTTAGCCAAACTGTTGACAGCATACAGGGCGAGTTTGAAATAAATCATATAATTTTAAGAGCCTGAAATGACCTCACCCCGCCTAAATCCAAAAACCGGCTATCCACGTGTTCGAAGATTTGTAAAAAAAACACTAAAAATGTACAGTGAGATAAAATCTTCGAATCTCCCCAAATGTTTTTTAAATTTAAATCTTCAGTTATAAATTCCCGAAAAAATAAAATAAACTAATAAAAAACCAAATAAAAGTCAACAATTGTTTCTTCACGACAACGTCCTTCATATTAAGCAAAAAGCGGACTGGAAGCGAAACAACAAAACGGAACACCTACCTAAAAACTGGTATCCGAATGTGCGAACGAAAAGCGATAAAGGCCTATCGGAGGAACTCCGGTGATAACTATCAATTGTCACAGAAATCGGCCGGATTCGAAAACAATATGGCGCGGAATGAATGCACAATGGACGGGTCGCATTTCGATACCGATAAAAACCAACTTAGTCGCTTTACAAACTCGACGTCGCCATGATTGAATGGTTTGAAGTCGCGTGTCCATTGGCTGGGATATTTCTTATCGTACTGCGTTCGCGTTATCGGAACTCTGCGAAGAGGAAGAGGATGTGGTCGCGTATCTGCTCGACAAACGCGTTCGAAAAATAACTGACACGTTGATCGAGTATAAAACTTTTGTTAAAATTTGATGAAATATCCAATTCCATAAAAATTTACTTTACTGGCAAAAATTTATTACTATTATTATTATTATTTTCAATGAAAAACGATTTTCAATAACAATAATAGTAATCGAACACAATTCAACGTTGAAGATTTGACGACAATCAAAAGACAAATAGAAATTTGTTACCAAACTAAAAATCCGAATTATTTATTTCGTTTTTGGATGAAAACGACTTAACGTCAAGACCACCTAATGCAAGACAAATTCAATCTAACTCAACACACCTAAATCGAATTTAATTTAATTAATTTAAGAGTTGACGTTCAAACTGGTTAGATTGGGATTGTTGGGTTCGATTGATTAATTCAACACTTTAAATCGAAACGCATAATGCAATCCAATCTTAAAACTATCAAACTCAACTCAAGATTAAATACATTTTATAAGTCAGTTCTGTAAGTGTTAATAAAGAAAACATAAGTCTATTTAATTCAATCAAATCAAACTCTAGATTTAATGGATTTAAAAAGTTCACAAAGAATTGGTTGATTTTCTGTTTCGATGAGTTTACTAGACATAAATGTCATATTACGCCATTTTACAATTTTAATTCCGACAATCTTATTACGAAAAATTATTATTAAGTATGTATCATTAAGAAACCAGGCATAAAATCAGATATGTTAAAAAGTCGCCATTATAATTCACTAGCCTTAACGTTGCTAAGTGGCTTAATTGATAATTATTCGCGCCGAGCGATATACAATGCGACGTTCATACGTTCCTAGAATGCTGAAATTGACTCGAAATATTTCTTATTCTGCTTGTCAATTACATCAGAGAGAGCAAAAAAAGTACGACTTCGTAATAAACTGACGCAATTACGAGCAATTAACGTCCGTTACGATATTATTAAATGGTAAACAGTGATCGATAACGATAAATTATAATCGATGGTTTAGAATAAAATCATTTATTCTTGCGGTCGGCATTGATTTTTAATCAAATGCATAAAAATTATTTAAATAAACATATCCACGTGCAACAGGCACATTGGATAATAATAGTAATTTACGTTTTAAAATTCCTATTCAGCGTTCAATGTATTGTGTTCAATGAAACGCAATAAACGGTAACAACTGACGAAAATATCACTAGTTTTGATCTGATCTCATTTCATTCGAGCTGTAATACAACAGAAGGAAGAAAACACCCTGTATTTATTGTAAAAATAACGTAAGTCTAACGATAAACAGGTACACCCAGTCATTTATGGTCAATTTTATTAAATATTTTAATATGCAAAAAAATGGTGGAGGCGCCGGTTAACGACCTATTACATATAATGAATAATTTATAGGTAACGGGTATTTACATTTATGCAAATATTTTAAAATAAAAACTAAAGTTTGTTTACATTAATTGCAAAATTATACAGAACTGACAAAACTATACAGGCTGATTTTTTGAAAACGATCCGCCTGAGATAATTCAGAAACCAAAAGGAAATTAAAAATTTCCGAAAATAGGTCCACTTATATGTCAAGGGGGAAACGGTTTGACCTATGATTCACACATTTGACGTTTACCCCTGCGCCCCCACGAATACCTCCCCAAAAATTTTAAATGGAATGACTCATCGCGTGGTATCTCAAATCAAAGAGCAATCGATGGGCTTTACAGATGTGTTTGAATTTTTGAATTCTGATCATTACTTCCCGAGTTAGTGAGCTTTGAATATTCAAACTTTCTTCATTTTCACCTTGGAGATTAGTTGCTTAAAAAATACTGAAACAGGTGAAGTTTCTTTGCAAGGACACATGTTTTGCCCCAAAATTTTAAAATAGCAAGGGGTATCTACTCGGTTTGGAGCATTTCGCTTTTTGTTAGTTACAGACCCGGTAAAAAAATGAAAATGTTGGAATATTCAGAGCTCAGTATCTCGGGAAGTAATGACCAGAATTCAAAAATTCAAACATATCTGTAAAGCCCATCGCGTTGCTCTTTCATTTGAGATACAACGCGATGGGTCATTCCATTCAAATTTTGTGGGGAGGTATTCGTGGGGGCGCAGGGGTAAACGTCAAAAGTGTGAATCATAGGTCAAACCGTTTCCCCCTTGACATATAAGTGGACCTGTTTTCGGATATTTTTAATTTCCTTTTGGTTTCTGAAATATCTCAGGCGGATCGTTTTAAAAAAATCATCCTGTATATCGAAGCAGTAAAATAAAGCAACCTAAAATATAAATCAAAACTTATCAACTTAATTATTTTATTCTTATAAAATTTGTATTTGAAAACAAAATAAAAAATGCATAATTTTGGCAAGTGTGAGTCATAACTGATAAAAATCAATAGAATCAGTAGAATATTTTGGAAAAAACTGTGAAGACAACCTACTGACTTATATTACATTTTGTAAATTGTTTCCTTGAATAATCAGACCTCAGTAAATAGCCTTAGGTGGGTTTAGAAGATGGATTGCTACATTAACTATAATTGGTGATGATGTACCATTTGTATGTGAGATTGTAGCCTGATTTTGCAATGTTTACCTACTCTGTCATTCGAATATAAATTCATTGTACCGTGTAAGATATTAATAACGCGTCATTAACTAAATTATATCTAGATCGATTTAAAATAATTCCACATATTAATTTTAACGGATGAACACGATACTTTTCTTGACGGTAGAGGATGGCTCCGCTACAAGTGCACAAACTGGTCTCATTACGAACTTATCGATTAAGCAACTTCCTCTGCACACATAATATACTTTTAAATCTTTGAACACGTCCACCACTTGTAGGACATGAATCATTCATTCATAAATTATTTATGTACTTTATATTACAAGTCGTTCGTGAATTTTATGCATAAAATTAATAATTTATTTACAGACACTTTTGCCGTGAAGCAGCGGCGCAATCCGTGCACTGCCCGTAATTCAAAGCGTATTGCATTTACTGAATAATCACAATAATTATAAGGCAACTTATTTAAAAATCGCTCGTTAATTGCGGCCGGCAATAACATAATTGTCCGGAGGTATTTTTTTTTTTTTTAATTTGTTCGTATAATAAGAGTATGTATGTGTATGTGATTGTAAACAGAATCTATAAATAGGCGACTATGACTCAATATATTCATCTAGCAAGTGAACTGCTATGCCCAGCTTGTTAATTGATAATTTCCTTTGTTGTTCAGATATTTTATTCAAATTTTGTCCGTCATAAAATAAAAGGTTAGCGCTATTACTTTTTCCGACGCCGCTTTAATGTTAATTGCGTTTTTTTTTTTAAATCTTGTACGACCGCGAAAATAATTAAAAGATCGGTTTATCTGTCGATTAAACCGCAGGACATGCAGGCGGTAATTTTCAGCATTTACGATTAACAAACACATCGAGTTTATTACAAGTGAAGACTTGCATGGGAAAATATGCAAAGTGCAATTTTAATTTTCAACCATTATGATAATATAATAATGTGTTTACTAATTTCAAATATTTAGCGTTCTTTGTGTAAATCCATTTTTTATTAAATTTTCAATTGTACAGATTATGTATACGACAAAATGTAAATCTCTAGTTTACATTTTTCTGCCGTTGACGAAATGAAATTTGTTTTAAAAAAATCGGTAAGAATCATCTATGCGCGAAGTGGTGGTCGAGCGCCCGTCGTGGGGCTCGGCACAAGAAATTTCTACATGTAAACGTAACAAACAGTGAAATACCGTGGGGTGTTCATTTATACATATCAAGACATCGTTGAAATAATGTCATAAATTAAACAATAATTAAACTAGTAAATGGATTAGTTAGTGCAAGTGATGAAAGAGCAAGTTTTGGAGTCAAAACGGCAAAAAAATCAGCAATTTCAGCAAATGGAATGTTTTGTTGCGAAATCTTCGGTTGCGATGATAAAGATACGACTAACAGTTTAAAATCGACAATGATGATGATCAGATTTCGTACGACTTCAATTATTGGAACCGATTTTGGCACTTTTAACCCCTAAATTTTCGCGGTTTATTGTCAGCTCACGGATTTTATTCAAAATCAAGCCTAACAGCAGTCAAATCGTGCATAAAAAGTCAATATACAGCCGTAAGTGAGGGAGAGATTGTCTGAAGAATTCAGAACATTTAAGAGATTGAGGCAAGGATTGAATCCATTAAGCCCGTAGCTTTCAGTGTAGGTAAACATTTCTGAATTAGAAGATGTACTAAAAATAGGCCAGTATAGAGGTGTGAAATTAGGAAGAGGAAGGATATGGTCGATGGCATTGATGTTGGTAGCCGATAGAGAGTCTAATGGGGATGACTAGTAAATTCAAAAAGTTTCTGGAAAGCAAGGAGCTGGAGGAGGTGCTTGAGCGAATCAGGAAAGGGGATAGAAGTTTTGAAAAAATTGAAGAAGAAAGTGGAGAAAACGGAGCGGTTTGAAGGAATTGTTATTTCTTGATGTGTTAGGTTTTTACAGCCGTATGTCTGTTAAATAATGAGGTTTTTAAGCTGTAGCGTGGAACTGAGACATATTACGATGTTGTGACCTTCTCAATTGAATTTGCCGTCATTTTCTCCATAAGTAACGAAAATTTCATTCAATTTCGGAAGATCTAGATTTTCATCAAAAACCGTCATTTTTTCAAGGGGTTTGCCTTGATTTTTTGTCAATTTTTACCATCTCATGAATTTGGTTAAAATTCACGTCGTAAGCCTAGTTGACCATCCTGATCACAAATATGATGTCAGTTTTCATCTGCGATTTATCGTTCGAACGTTAGCGATCGAAATATGAGAAAACGTTGCACTGCGGATGATTTTAATTGCTCGTAGTTCGGTATCGGTGCATCATACGCTGATGGGACCTAGTCGATGAAATTTGTGACATTTTTTTCGACAATTGAATGTCATTTGATCAAATTAGCTTGGTTTTTCGTCAAAATTGACCATGTTGAAATCATCATACATTTAGAACTAGGTGTTTCGAGAATGATTGTTGAATAATTTCCTTTTCAATTATTAACACTGATTTTAGATTAGAGTAGAGAAAATTTGATGCTTATACAACCTAACATTGCATCAATAGAAGAAGGAGCCCAACTTAACAAAACGAAGACCAACTTAACCTAATCCCCATCTACACATATTTATAGATAAGATTAAATACTTATATTAATATGTTTATCGGCAATCCAAAAAGTAAGCGCCGATTCCGCTTTTCACTTTGCATGTCAATCTTAAACTTACACTTAACTTTGAACATGCACATTAAAAACAAAGTCCTCGTGAAATTACATTAACCTATTCTGCATTAAAGTGTCGTTGTACACGACATAACAGACCCGATAAAAATAATTAACATGATCGTTAAACGCCGCTACGGCATCGTGCATCGATTATAAAAAGTAATTTTTATTGTGCCTTCATGAGCCATCCTCGATTAATACTGCGAGTTTATTTCGAACCACACGTAACACTAACGATCGGACACCGAGGGTTGTAATTTCAAAATTATTATTATCAGTGCTAAAGGTGTTTTTCGCAACGTAATAACGTAACATTATGTGGTTGTTAATATCATTATGTGAAGGAAATATGACGATAAATTTATTATGTATCCATAGACATGCAAATACTAAGAGATGACATCCAGTAGCATCCAAAATAAAATTTTATCTTCTTCGATAAGTTACAAATGTTAAATATTTACATCTTTATAGATTATTCGTTTTAAAAATTCACCGCTCGCTAACTTCGTTCCACACACACACTTAAAGACACAAAATTCAAAAAGTTTAATGGACCATAACGTATTATTTCCCAGAAACGCAAACCATTTGATTCGAAACTTTTAATTGACGCAAATTATGTATTGTTATCACAATATAAAACTTTACATTTAACCGACGTCCATACTTACGTCAGTAAATGGAACGATATTTCGTACCTATGGATTATCCGCAGTTGCTAATCGTTCCGTGTTCCACATGAGACGCTCCGTAATGTAAACCGGCGGTTAATAAAATACGTTTACAGTTATGATTATGACATTAGGTTGATCGGTTACGACGCAATTAATGAAATGTAATCACGACTTTTCTCACGTGCAGACTGTATGTCGGTGTAATACGATAGGCAACCAACGTTCTAGGTGTGTACAAAGTCTACGTTTCTTACATGGATATTTTTTTTGAACAAATTGAAAATTTTTTGGTTTTTACTGGCGTATACTATTGTTATATTTTTGGAGTAGAGGGTATACAAAAAAAATATATAAATTTCCTCGGCAAAGTTAACTTTTTCAATCTTTGTTACATTTTCCTGATTAAGCAACTAATAAAGCATAGCTGAATTTATTATTTAATTTATTTAAAAAAATATATCACTGTCCATCGCATGACCAGTTGGTTAAAGTATATCTCATTATTTTTAAGTAGTCTATTCATTTGTTAACTTGCCAAAGAATAAAATTGAGACACCTGTATATTTTCCCACAATTTATCGAATCTCGCCATTTTCATACCATACATACCATTTTCCATAATTTTATATCCTTCGTTGTGTTCCACCTTGAACGCAGCTTAATACTCAATGTTCCCTGTGTTGAAAGCCATCAATTTGTGGGCTCAAGTTGGTTAAGAAAAATACCTATATTTTTATACTACCATTTCGAAATTATGGTTTTTGACAATTTTCAAATATAGCCGATACACGTAATTTACAAAATTTACAGAAGTAAATTTATTTTTGTTGTATCCAGTCCACTTTTTGGAGTTCTTAGGCTATTATCTGGTTCCTACAGATTTTCAAGATAGACCGTTAAAGAAGTCCGTTGTAAATATGTATCTTCAAATTCTTGGCACTCTTATTAAAAGTTTCCGTGTTAAAGAAGTACTGTTTGCTTGCTTACCCATTACGTTTCAAACATATTTTACTGACAGCTAGATATAATTAAATAAAACTAATCCTCAATTTATTTGTTTTAAGGAGTTTTTTTTTTGTATTGAGGGGTTTGTTACATCAGGTAAACCTTTAAAGAAGAACTAACAGCAAGAGACAGGTGACTTAAAAAAACCATATCAGTTAAGTTGCATAGAATAAATCACAATTATAAAGTCTGTTTATTAAATTAATATACTTTTTATTTCGTGATATAAGCTGAAGACTGATTCGATTAATGATCTCGGCCGAAGACAAGAAGCCATAAATTCCGATTAAACCAATATAATCTCGTGGCGTACAAAAACACCTCGGACGTTCGTAATCAGTGCGTTGGTTCTTTGTATTGTGAAAGAAATTATGCACTATCATAAGTAGCACATCTGCATTACGTATAATCATAGTCGTGTAACAGTACCTAAGAGCGCAATTCCTTATAAAGTCAATAACTCATACAACCAATACCTGCAATTAGCATACAGTGCAATAAAACCAAGTCGACGTAATCTAAATTAAGAACTAGTAGATGTCCACGGGGCACGGGATGTAGAGGAGGCGAGGAGGAGGACGATGTTGTGTGATGGAAGTGGCAACAGGGTCCGGATTTTCAATCTGCATTGCGAGAGCATAACATCAAATCGAGTTGCTTACGATAAATTCACGATGCCTTCCTGCTTTTACTTTTTTTTCGTGAGAAATAAAAGCTTCGTTTGTTGCAAATTTTCATATAATATAAATTTCATATAAAATTACAATAATGCAAAGGCATTTATAATAAAATAATTGAAAATAATTAATAAGAAGAAAGAAAAGGGTAAAAATTATTATGATGGAGGAAACGAAGGTGTCCTCAATATTTAAATGAAACGGTGAACCAGAAGCTTACGGTGAACACCGGACTAGCCACCGCCTGCAGTTGCAAATCCTTTCACTTTAAAACGAACAAGACTCAAACCGTACGACAAATAAAGATAGATTCATATGCTGGATTCACATATTAAGAAATGATTCCATCTCGTTCCCACGATCTATGAATGAATTACCTGCGAGAGGTCAGTATACCTACTACGAGCCCTACGGCTACTTGAATTAAGACAGCAGGAAATACGTTCGAGTGTGTGTGCGTGTGTGTACATGCGCGCGCGATTGTGTGAGTGTCTTTGCATTGTTGATTCCAGCATGTTGCCGTTGATGTATTGAGCTATCGGGATCGCCTCTCGGCTTATCTAAACGTTTCCTTTTTTTTTGCTTTTCTTGCGCCTACTCACTACAATCGAATACCGTTAGAACGGCGTTTTCAGGAAATCGACTTGCAAATTGGCGCAGAGCTGCAGGATGTTTGTTTTCATGAATGCAATTTTATGCCGGACCGGTTGGTGAAAGAAAGATTTGAGAATTTTTATGCGGTGATGTCTTTCCGACAGCGTTTCCTCCAACAGTGTAAACATTACATACAACTTTCAGTTCCGGAGAATTTAATATTAGAAAACATTAGATCGATAATTAATTCATTGTAGCGGAATATGCAAAGGATTAGTTAAATTGCAGAAAATCAACTTTTCCAAAAATAAAAACGTTAGTATTAATTTACTTACTACCCAGGGACAACGCGAACTGTAAGTTAACGACATATTACAGGATTTTTTTTCCTCAGAAATTAAAATTGAAATTCTATGATAGGGCAGAAAGTAAGAAAATATCAAATGACGAAGGCTATTGGTCTAAGCAAGATAGGGACGTACTTTCAAGTCTTGATCTTAAAAAGTCTGCTCAGCACAAAAGAAACTGTTGAATGCGCAAATAAAAAAAAAAAAAAAAAAATCCGAAGAATTTTAATGACTATTGTTTAGTACAAAATTATGCGTTTAGTCCCAACTTATCTTGTTTTGAGGGCACAGGATTCCAGCCATTTAGAAAATATTTATATAACGTGTCCACAAAGTTCAGATATACAGTGTGGTAAGAAAGTAACGGATCAATTCGATAACTTCGTAGAAATAAATTTTCTGGAAAAAATTTCGAAGGGGTATAGCGATTTAAATTATTTGACGTTATACTGCGCCATTTTCATATTGGTGCGTCATATGTTTTTAAAGTTATGACGTCATCGATTTTTTTTTTTTTTTTAATGGCAACCTATATTTTTTATTCTTTATTTCGGTAGAGTTTTTAAATCTGTTTTCAACGGTATACAATTTTAAATAGGTTACATAAGAAAAAAATCAAGAAAAACGGCTTTCAAATTTTAATAAAAAGATGAATGAAATGAACAAATTAATCCAATTAACACATGATACGGCAAAATTTTACTAAGAAAAGTAGTCCGGAATAAGAAATTATGGCCCTATACAAAATTTCAGGAAGATCTACCAACTTTGATTAAACCGTCTTATTTTGTTTAATCACGGTTACATCAAATTAGGTAGATCTTCCTGAAATTTTGTATATGGCCATAATTTCTTATTCTGAACAACTTTTCCTAGTAAAATTTTGCCGTATCATGGATTAACTGGATTAATTTGTTCATTTCATTCATCTTTCTATTAAAATTTGAAAGCCGTTTTTCTTGATTTTTTTCTTATGTAACCTATTTAAAATTGTATACCGTTGAAAACAGATTTAAAAACTCTACCGAAATAAAAAATAAAAAATATAGGTTGCCATTT
>JAFFZR010028305.1:0-13937 GCA_018397195.1 Lethrus apterus | reverse complement strand
TTTAAAAAATTTAAATAATAAAGAAGAAATTCAGAAGAAAGAAATTCCAGAATTACAAGGAATTACGAAGAGTCACCCTCACTGGAATTCTGTTGCAATAATTATTATATTTTTAACATTTTGTATGTTTGTACTTTATAGATATATAAGGGTATTCTTTAAACGGCCCAACGACTTCGTGAATCAGGAGCCCCGGATACCTCTTGAGGAACCACCCCAAGAGCCATTCTAAGCGGGGAGGAGTAATATGAAGCGACACATCGTATGATGCGGTCAAGGATAGACATCGCATATCTCGGAAGCTGCATCAGCATGTTCGATGGGAAGATGCGAATAATAATTTAGTTTAATTCAGTTCTATTGTATAATTCAAAGTATGTACACGTATTATTAAAAATCGGTTATTTTTCTTCGACGCCGTCGTCAAACAAAAAATGCGCTTCACACAGGCATCCTCGCGTTACGGAATACCGAAGGGAGGAACCCTTTAGGACAACATCTTGGGGAAATCTAAACGTATGGTATTAGAGGAAGCGTGTTTGACGCAAACGGAATAGGCGGCCGTTTTGGTGTTTTGCTGTGACGTATCGGTATCGCCGTATAACAGACGGACAAAGAAATCGTTAATGTCGGTTTTACAATACGTCGAAATGCTGAGGCGGGCTCGCGACCCGGAGTTTATGTTTACCGGACTCTCTGGTTTATTATTTATTATCATTACAGTTGTGCTACTCGTAGAAACAGTCCGAGATTCAACAATGGCCCAGTTGTACGCATTTATAAGTCAGTATATGTGCAGTTTGTTACGTTATATCTTCTTTATATGATTTTATATGAAATTATAAATGCCTTCCTGCCATTTTTGGGTCAGCCACGCTTGTTTGTCTTTAAGAAAATGTATGTTGCGACGTGATATAAATATTTTTCAAAAAGTGTAAAAGTTGTATTTCTTTGGGGATTATGCGAGTTTTTGGAGTCCTAAACTACCCTTGATTATTTAATAGTAATATTTTTGAATCTCGACTAGGCTTTATGTGTTCAAAAGTCAAGTAGTAAGTGCCTTCCAAACTATGACCACTTAAGTCATCCAAACTAAATTAAACAAAATTGTACGTTTTGATGTGTTTTGGTATGGTGTTACCCTGAATGGCATGTTCTTTTTCATATGTCTGTAAATTACATTTATAAAACTTATTATATAAGCAAAAGTGATGTGATATTGGCATTATAGATTTTTTAGACATGTAACCATTCAAAATTCAGATAAAGCTTTATTTTAATGTATACTATGAAACATATAGATCGATGTTAGTGCAAATATGGCATAGCATACCTATTGATATAAATAGCCTGTTTAGTCAGTATGCAATAATTATTATCATTACAGTTGTGCTACTCGTAGAAACAGTCTGAGATTCAACAATGGCCCAGTTGTACGCATTTATAACTCAGTATATGTGCAGTTTGTTACGTTATATCTTTTTTATATGATCCTGTTTTATTGATCTTTTTTCCTTTTATTTAAGCCATTATTGCACAATATTATTTTATGTCTGTATAGTAAATAAGAATAAAATATACAATTTAAATTAACAGTCAGTGTATTTTCTTTCTTACCTTACACCTCTCAGTTAATGACTTTGAATTTTATACATGGAAATACTGCAATAAAAAACATGAGTTGTTTAGTGTTATACACCAGTCTGTTCGAACAAACGGTTTTGGATTTTATCTACCAATAAAAACATTCAATTTCATTTGTGACTAAATTCAAGTAACTGAAACTCGCCCTGTGATAGGTCGAGAAAATCATGAATCGTTCTAAATCGTTCCGAATCGTTTGATGGAAAAGACCTAAAATGAATATTTTCTGAAGTAGAAATATATGTTTAACATCATTAATAAAAAAAAAAATAGCTAAAATATCAATAAATAAATCAAGTGTAGTAAACTCACTTTTCACAAATAAAATGCAACTTCAAACTAACGTTCTTTATTCACTTCCGCCATAACTCTCAATCAGTGTTGCCAGGTGAAAAATAAAAAAGTTGCCAGATCGCAACCATAAAAGTTCAACAACAATATTTTCGAGTAAAAATGCGTAATGAGGTTAGGTTTTCGCTCCGTAATTTAAATTCAATTCACACTTCTTTTCGCCCGTGAAATTGAAAAGAAAGAGAAGAAAAATTTAACTATAAAAATGAGTCGAGATAAAATTAGTACTACTGACGCGTGAAAATTCAATGATCAACTTATACAAACTGAATCATAGATAGCACCACTTTCTTGACGTGATATAGCTATTTCACCTTGATGGGCCTCTCACCGTCTCACCCATAGATTACATATATGGTAGGAATCATGAGAGCTGGCGCGTCAAGGTCATATTTGAATTGTATGAATCAAGTTTCAGAAATCACATGTCTATTATCATATACATTTACTATATTGCATACTTCATATTTATCGATAATCTATGTGACATAACCTAGAAGTTAGGTTAGCATAATGCCGTTGACATGTGACTTGTCAATCTTGCATTTAATAACGACATACGTTTTTCTTGTTACATATAATTTACATAGCAGACATACGTTTCAGTTTTTATCTCTTTCATCAACATGCGGACCGAATGCGAAAAGGAAACTCATAGTGTCGGAAATTGTTGCATACAAATGGCCTTGACACGCCACCTCTCATGAATCCGACCATACCTATCTATGTTCAGTATGTGCTATGAGTATGTGTTCAGTACCTTCTTGATTCTCTGTGTTCTAAGGACTGTTATTATCAATTCTATGATTATTTATTGAACATACATGGAATGTGCTATGGTACAGTCAGTACTTTATCATTACGAAAGTTATTTTTAAGACGTTTTAATGTCAAAGTTGAACAATAATATATTTTTAAACTATAACCAATTATGATTGAGAATATTCAGTTAATGTGGTGATCCTTGAATTCCATGCTTCAAAATGATAGCGAAGATATCATTAATAAGCATTTTAATAAACCTGGCATTTGGTTACCGGCCAGTTTATTTAGTTCATGGAATAATGACCACTAACAAAAGCATGGAATTGATAAAAAACCGCATACAAGAAGTAAGTATAAAACGTTTTACGTCCAAACCTTTGTTTAAAAAAAAGTACGTAGGAACATCCAGGAACTATCGTTTATAACACTAATCGCTTTGGCGGTTGGTCGAGCTTGGAAAATATGTGGTATCAAGTCGAACAACTAGGTAACAATTTAGTAAACATATCGAAACAACACCCCAAAGGAATTCATTTATTAGGTTGGTGGTCAACATCTTAAAATTGTACGATTAGTTTCTATTTGTTTTTTTAAGGTTATTCACAGGGTGCTTTGGTGGCAAGAGCGATTTTACAATCATTTCCAAATCACGGCGTACGTAATTTTATTTCTCTGAGTGGTCCGCAAGCAGGGCAATATGGAAGTAAGTTTAGATCTTCGAAACCAAGATTATTAAAACAAGCTCATTTCGTTTTAGCGGCATTTCTACACATCATTTTCCCAAATTTAGCCTTAAAAACTGCATATGAGCTGTTTTACTCGCATGTGGGGCAACATACATCGGTCGGTAATTACTGGAACGATCCTTTTCACCAAGATCTGTATTATAATTATTCACAATTCTTGCCATTCGTGAACAATGCTATGGTTTCAAATCGGAGCGAGGAGTTTAAAATCAGTTTGTTGAAATTGAATAAGATGGTTTTGATCGGTGGGCCAGATGATAATGTAATAACACCTTGGGAATCTAGGTAAGTGAAGCATTTTATTTTATTGTTTTGTTATAGATTTTCTTTTTTTAGTCAATTTGGATATTATGTTAATAATGAGACTGTAATACATTTGAAAGGACGTGATATTTACACTAAAGATTTGATAGGATTAAGAAGTTTAGATAAGAAGAAGAAGCTAGATCTTATTACTGTGGCTGGAGTTAACCATTTTATGTGGCATTTGAACACGACTATTGTTGACAAGTACATATTGCCGTATTTAGATTGATGTTATTTATATTTTCTCTAATTAATTGTATAATAAATAATAAAAATATCTATAAAAGGTAAAAGTTTTTCCAAAATATATGTATAATTTAAAAAAATTTTAAAAATACATGCTTTGTTATTGGTTGTTTCAAATTTGTATTTAAAGTCGCGGGAAATCTCACGTAAAAATAACCAATCAGAAAAGCACGCAACGCCTACGGACCAGTGTTGCCATTAATAATAGCGGCACATGGCAGTACGCCGTTCACCCACCTATTACGTATTAGTACGTTTGAACGAAAAGGTTATTTAATTACATATTCATTATGATTTAAAATTTAAAGTTTTAGCGCAATTCCATACGTTAACCTTTCCAAAACACTGTATGGGAATATTTACTACTAATCGTATTGACAGTTGGCATTCCTTTCATAAAAACGCTCACGCTGTAAGCCGGTGTATGAAACTGTCAATTTTGTTGTAAATTCTTACTAAACGTAGTTTTATGAATAAATTCACTTTTTACCACTTAAGTGACATCGTAAGTACGATTTAGGCAAAAATCACCACTTATGTACCCTCACCGTCGCACGAATCCGATTTGTTTGCAACGATATCAAACGTGTTTACGGTTTTAAACAATCGGTTTAAATACAATTTTCAACTTCGCAATGGAATCGTCGTTGATGGGAGCAAATTTTACGCAAACTATGTAAGTGTATTATCTTGTGTATTATGTACACATGCTTCTTTTTTCCAGAAATTTTAAAGGATCAGATACGGAATATAGTGCAGAGATAGTAGCACCTGATGTTACGATTAACTGCAGTCCCGGTTTACATAACCATGGAAGTTCTAACGTTAAATTGACAAACGTCGTCGACTATCAATGGGAATTTCGATATTATAATGGGCAATTGATAGCTATTCATGTCAACAGTAAAATAATAGCTTACGGTATTAAAGGTAAGTTTGATTTTATGTGTCATTTGTGTGGTTAATCTCTATTTTAGGTAAAACCGGGGGAATGATTCGCTTAGCAAATACTGAAACTAATCAACGTGCTCTGATCAAAGATATTAAAGGTTTAGTGCAAGATGTTTCTTTTGCATTGACACCTTTACAAGTCATCTTGGGTTGTGTTGATGAAGAAGGAAATCTATATGTTTATAATATTGATGAATCTGATGATAATATTGTGTATCCTTCGCAATTTGTTTTGCTAACGTGCTGTTTTATTTGTTCCCTTAACTGTTTTTAGATGTACATTATTGTTACAAGTTATTCATCCGAGTATAGGTTTTATGCAGTTTTCAAATTATAAAGTTATTTGGTGTCCTTATGTACCTTCATTTGGAGAAGATTCCGATACACTTGATGATCCAGCTAAACTACTCGTTCTTTTAAATGGCCATATAGGTATTTAAATTGCTGTATATGTACAATGATGATAGCTAAGACTTAAAAAATGTGGTATCCGAATTCGAAATTTTAATAAAAACCCTTGTGACAATTTGCAAATTAATTCTTTTTTGCATTTTTAGCCGAAATTTGGGATGTAAGCGTAGTTCATTCAAGATATGGTAATGGACCACTACAACCTCACAATGAGTATGAAGGTTTTGTTGAAATAGGTGGACATTCTATGGATATAGTTGATGCAGCATTTTCACCTGATGGCACGGCCATTGCAACTGCAAGTCTTGATGGATATGTGAAATTTTTTCAGGTAATATACACATTTTCAACGTGTTTAAACATTTTGTTCAAATATTCTGCTTTAGCTATACTTTGATGTATAAAAATGAATGTTTCTAATAATTCGTCATGTTAATATATAAAATAGATAATTACTTCATGGTTTAGGTATATATGGTGGAAAACGAAAAGCCCAGATGTTTACATCATTGGAAACCTCATGAAGGCAAAGCTTTGTCTTGTTTAATGTTCTTGGATAACGTCAATACCTACGGAACTGAGTAAGTTTCCATCAATCAACAAACAAAAAAAAACTACTTTCCGATCTTTTAGGTCAAAATTTTGGAAGTTTGCAATCACTGGTGCGAACAACAATTCCGAATTGAAGCTTTGGTCCTGTGAATCGTGGACTTGCCTCCAGAAAATCCGTTATCAACCGAACCCCAAATCTCCAAGTCCCGAATTGTTCTTTAAAGTCAGAATGGATATGACTGCATCGTATCTTCTCATGTCTGACATTAACAATCGTATACTGTACGTTTTGCAAATTCACAAGAATGAAGAGGAAAGAGTCGCTAGCATTATTAACGCATCGGAATTTTTATTACCGGCGCCTTTTTTGAGTTACTGTATTGTTAGTAAATTTCGATATACGAATAGCACAGAGGACATTTTTAGAGAAGATGGCGATGAGTACGATGAAGATAACTCGACTATATCCATTGGTATGTATGCAGTGCAACCGAAACGTTTACAAGAGTGTACAATCACATTCAAACCAGAATGCTCAGACTCTTCCCATTTAAATCCTGTTTACAAAAATATAGAAAATGATGTTTCAAATGCTGTTGTTTCAAACGGTAAATCTGATGATGATGAACCGGAGGTAAATATTGAAAATAAGGAAATAACCAAATTGGATGATTTACAGTCTTCTGTGTCTTTACTTATTCAACAACAAAGCAACCAACCATTAAATTTAATGACACCAGATGATTTTAACTCACCTGTGTTGAACTCCAGTCCTAATGCCGCACGCAATTCAATAAATGATATACCTTCACCTACAATTATAAAGACATCGTTGGAAAAACTCCCAGAACCGGAAGTTGAATATCTGATTGATTTTCAACAAACACCAAAGGGAAATTTTGCGAGTGGTGGATCAAGTCCAAGTCGTGAGGTACAAGAGATATTAGCACATAACACCACCACATACAATCCCCAAGATTACTTTGATAATTTGAGCAAAATGGATAATGACGAAAACGAAACACAAAACACAGATAATTTTGTTCAAAAGGAAGACAAAAACGAGGACAAAAACACTGAGGTTGTGTGGCCAAATATACCAAAAATGAAAGCAATGGAGATACAAATAAAGGAAGAAAATAGAAGAAAAGAATTACAGATACCAGAAGGTGATAAAATCCCTGCATGGACGCTACCACAATTACAGGCTTTGGAATACAGGATAATCAGTTTAGAAACGCTTATCAGGGAACAAAATTCCCAAATAGAAAAGCTGCATCAGGAGATTACATCTCAGTCGCAGAAAAACGACGTCGCAAACGATTACAACATCGGAGCTGTTTTTGCAAATGAACTGGAATCGGCGTTGAATAAAAATCAGTTGCAAATCTCTAAATTATTGGAGAACACTCAAAAAGAACAAAAGCGAAAGGATCGTGAACAAATGGAACTTTTAAGTCAGAATTTATGCGAAAGTGTTTCTAACAGTTTACAGGAGGTTGTTTTACGTGAAATTAAAAGTACTGTATTACCGCCAGTTTTAGCCACGTTTGATAAACTTCAGCATCAGCTTGATATGCATTACTCGCAGAAAATTAACACAATTGATCAATTACTCAAGTCTAACATTTCCAAGCTTGTCAATAATAAGGTGTGTAAATTAATTTTAATTTCTTTAATTTACCAACAAATATTTTTAATTTTAGGCAGTGACTGATTCCCTAAGTATGTCTATAATTAGTGTAATAAAACAGAGTTTGGACTCATGTTACAAAGATATGATTAGTGCTACTTTAATACCGTCTTGGGAAAGAGTGTGCAATTCCATGTTTCTTCAAATACATAAGACTTTTACTCAAGGAACCAAAGAATGTAAGGTGAAAATACATTCAAAAGCTATTAACTACTTTGTTTATTTAGATACTTCTTCGGTTGAAAACTACATGGATAAACAGAGGAGGGTTCAGGAAAAAGGAAAAGATTTAATCACACAAATGCAAACTGTTTCAGAAAGTATGAAAAATAACACTGAGATGCTTTCCAATCATTTGTCCCATGAAATTCAAAAACATTTTCAAGGAACGTTTTCAAAGTGAGATGATGGAAAATACGCAACTTTAGCTAATTAATTTTTCTTTTTATAGAATGCAGGAATCTTTGATTCATGCAATATCTGAACAAGTTAAGGAGCAAGTTAAGATAGGGTTTAAAGCACACGCAGCAGTTCTTGAAGACAGCGTTGTTAACGCTGTGAGGTCAAGGGCTGTTACACCATCACCACATGTTATTGATACTCAAGTACGTTATAATAATTGCCCCACTTCATTTTCATGTAGACATAATCTACATTAATTAGTTAAATTAGTGTAATTTTTTGTATAAATTGTGATAGCAAGGTTTTAGTTTATTTGTATTTTTGTTGGATTGTTATTTTTCTAAATTGTATATATTGTTATTTTTATAAAACTGAGATTTTTTTAAGATGTTATTTTTCTTTGTTAATTATTTTAGAATAAATTTTAATTTTTAAATATTTTAATTTTTTCAGTGTTTCCTTGTGCTGTGTATAATGAGTTGTTTTTAATAGGTTCAATTAGCACAAATACAGAGTTTAATTGTGAAAGGTAATATTGATATCGCTTTCCAACAAGCTCTATCTGCTTCGGCCTCGGCTTCTGACCTCTCGTTGGTGCTCCACGTTTGCGAAAAAGTTAATCCACAAGATGTTTTCGGACAAGGCAGCTGTATATTACAACAGCACGTACTGCTGTCGTTAATTCAACAGTTGGGAGCGGATTTAAATCACCATACGGAAATCAAATTAAAGTTGTTGAATTATATTTTTACTTTAATTTTGTTTTATTCGTTAAATTTTAGGTATTTAGAAGAAGCGCTGTTAAATTTAGAACCGACGAGTCCGGTGACGAGGGAACATGTTCCGATCGTATTGAGAGAACTATCGAAGCAATTATCTATTTTCATAAGTGGTAATCCAACGCATAAAAGCCTGAAGAACATGAAGATGCTTCAGATGGCTACCCAATCCATATTGAAATCATAGGGAAGCGTTAACAAAGTTTGCATTTTAATTTTCAATGACTTGATTTAGTTCATTCATTTTGTCTATTTTAAATTGTTATTTGTGTGTCATTTATTTTTATCAAATTATATATATACACACACATATATATACAAGTAGTTATTATTTTTTTTATTAGTGTTTGTAAAGACTGTAAAGTATCATAAGTTTATTGTAGAGTGACGTAATAATGAAATGTTATCGAAAATAAGTGTATTTTCTACTGTTTCATTTTTAATGTATAGAATGTAATAAAGAGTATTTAATTTTTATTTAGTTTTTTTTTTTTTTTTAATGTGAAAATATACAAAAAATCTAATCTTTTATTGAAAATATTTCACAAATTTTTGTATGTTACTTTATTGGGGGTACGATTTTTAAAATTAAACATTTTCAGTAGATGCCTGCTCTATATTCATAACTTGTTTGCAATTTTTATTCAGTCACAGTCTAGCTGTAAACAAAACAGAACGGGGCGGGAACTTGCAAATTGCAACGCATTACAGGCAAGCGTTAAAAATTATTATTTTAAAAATTTATTTATTACAATTTTTAATACTAAATGAAAATCGAAAACGTTCGATTTAATTTATTAACAAAAATATAAAAATTAGATTTTAAAATTTAACAAAGAACGAATTTTTTTCCAGACAAAAGGGGTTTGTCTGGAAAAAAATCGTTCTGACAAAGTACACAAATTAGAACCACTGTACTGATTGATGAACGAATTTGGTCGCTTTGAGTTATTTCTTTAGTTTATTTTATAAGTCCTTTGAACATCGAAAAACGTAATCGGATTACGATAAGGGTGACAACATGAATACGAATTCGTCTAATTTTATATTCTCATTTCATTTTCGATTTCCTGCATGTTTATAAATTATTATTGGTAATTTCATAAATGTGTAATTTTTATTAATTTGTTTGTTCTTTTTTAAATCTGTCCATATACAGGGTCATTCTGAAATAAGTACATACATTTTAACAGGTGATAGCTGACAATAGCCCAACCCCAAATATGCAAAAATTACGGTCCTATGTTGAAGGGTGTGCCAGAAAAAAATATTTTAAGTTTTGAGTAAAACATGACAATAACGCCAAATTATCATTAATAAAGATTGTTTTGCAACATTTCATGTTATTCCCGCCAAAGTAAGTTGATTTTCAAGGCGACACATATTGAACTGGACACAGGACCGTACTTAGAACCGAATGCCCATATAAAAAATGACATTTTTCGAAAATTTTAAATGAAGATAGGACCGCCGTTTTTGCGGATTTGGGTTTGGGTTAAGGTCAGCTATCACCTGTTAAAATATCTGTACTTATTTCAGAGACCCTGTATATTTATTGACTGGTATATGTGTTTTAATGGTGTTAATTGTTTTGTTTTGAGTAATCGTATGTTTTTCCATACTTCCTCCTAGTCATCAGAAAACTTTTTACGTCCTTCATCCACTGTATCTTTACTTATATTGTCTGATCTTTTACATATATTTTAATGTCTCATTTATTCGAGTTCTCATATTCGTTTTCTATATTTTCCGTTCAGTTACTTCTATATTTCTTTTATTCTTCCTATTTTTCTAATTATATTTCTTGCGTTTACATTTATCACTTTTTTTATATTCAAATTTCTTACGTAGCTGTTATTGATTCATCCTTTTATCGATACATCTTTTCCTATTAAATTAAGAAAAAAATCCAATTACTATGATTTGTGTTTTTATCGTTTTCTTTTATTCTCATGTTTCTACAATTTATATATTTTTTAACCTGTACAGATGGATACGAATTTCATAAAGTTGTGAGATTTATGGGACATTTTTTCTAGTCCATTTATTTTTGTTTCCCGTCTAATGGATAATTTATGTTGCAGTTACATAAATTATCCATCAGACCATTTTTATCGACCATATTTTTCCGATCGTGAAATTTACTACTCAATCTGTTCGGTTTGTTTTGAAGATTAACATCGACGATAATCGGGGCAGGCAAAGTTTTCTGTCGAAACGGCGACGAATGTTTTCTAAATTATTTGGTACGGCGACTGAAAGTTGAAAGTTTTGAGAATTGAAGCACCTGTGATATTTTGAACTCGATTTTTCGCGTAATTACTAAACGACTGGCAACTATTTTTATCCACAGATTTTCTTTGAAAATTTTTTATTACATTTTTTAAATTGTTGGTTTGTATTTTTTTAGGACTGTAAAATTTTTGAAATACACAAGATTGTATAATTTTGTATATTAATTTATATACAGTGTGGTGATAAAGTTTGGAACAAAATTCATAAAAGCGTACTGTAATGTTTTTAAGAAAATCGCTCGGACAGGTCAATTTTTGTTTTTGAAATGCCGTCTTCTGACGTTAATTTTTTTCGATGATGTCATTTGTTTTTGCACAATGACGTCATCATAATTTTTTTTAAATGACAACCCCCACTTTTTTCTTCTGTTTTTAATAGACCTTCTTACGACTTAAACGGTGATGTAAATAAATTGGTACCTTACATAACAATTTTTTTGAATAAATGACACATTTAAATTTTTCTTGTAAACAAAAATTTTAATTTTTTGAAGAAAAAATGTTATTTTTTTCAGAAAAGTTCTTATGTAAAGAATTAATACGGTAGTCACCACTTAAACATCAAGGAGGTCTATCAAAAGCAAAAGAAAAAAATAAGAGGTGTCATTTAAAAAAATCGATAATGACGTCGTTGCACCTTAAAGCTTCACTCTTCGTCTTGGATACATAAATTACTGTTATTTGCTTTAATTTAGAATGTTTACGATTATTATTTTTACTAAATTATAACCACTGACGATCTGAAGTAAATGTGTTATTTATTCAAAAAAATTGTTATGTGAGGTACCAATTTTTTTANGCATGTTTATAAATTATTATTGGTAATTTCATAAATGTGTAATTTTTATTAATTTGTTTGTTCTTTTTTAAATCTGTCCATATACAGGGTCATTCTGAAATAAGTACATACATTTTAACAGGTGATAGCTGACAATAGCCCAACCCCAAATATGCAAAAATTACGGTCCTATGTTGAAGGGTGTGCCAGAAAAAAATATTTTAAGTTTTGAGTAAAACATGACAATAACGCCAAATTATCATTAATAAAGATTGTTTTGCAACATTTCATGTTATTCCCGCCAAAGTAAGTTGATTTTCAAGGCGACACATATTGAACTGGACACAGGACCGTACTTAGAACCGAATGCCCATATAAAAAATGACATTTTTCGAAAATTTTAAATGAAGATAGGACCGCCGTTTTTGCGGATTTGGGTTTGGGTTAAGGTCAGCTATCACCTGTTAAAATATCTGTACTTATTTCAGAGACCCTGTATATTTATTGACTGGTATATGTGTTTTAATGGTGTTAATTGTTTTGTTTTGAGTAATCGTATGTTTTTCCATACTTCCTCCTAGTCATCAGAAAACTTTTTACGTCCTTCATCCACTGTATCTTTACTTATATTGTCTGATCTTTTACATATATTTTAATGTCTCATTTATTCGAGTTCTCATATTCGTTTTCTATATTTTCCGTTCAGTTACTTCTATATTTCTTTTATTCTTCCTATTTTTCTAATTATATTTCTTGCGTTTACATTTATCACTTTTTTTATATTCAAATTTCTTACGTAGCTGTTATTGATTCATCCTTTTATCGATACATCTTTTCCTATTAAATTAAGAAAAAAATCCAATTACTATGATTTGTGTTTTTATCGTTTTCTTTTATTCTCATGTTTCTACAATTTATATATTTTTTAACCTGTACAGATGGATACGAATTTCATAAAGTTGTGAGATTTATGGGACATTTTTTCTAGTCCATTTATTTTTGTTTCCCGTCTAATGGATAATTTATGTTGCAGTTACATAAATTATCCATCAGACCATTTTTATCGACCATATTTTTCCGATCGTGAAATTTACTACTCAATCTGTTCGGTTTGTTTTGAAGATTAACATCGACGATAATCGGGGCAGGCAAAGTTTTCTGTCGAAACGGCGACGAATGTTTTCTAAATTATTTGGTACGGCGACTGAAAGTTGAAAGTTTTGAGAATTGAAGCACCTGTGATATTTTGAACTCGATTTTTCGCGTAATTACTAAACGACTGGCAACTATTTTTATCCACAGATTTTCTTTGAAAATTTTTTATTACATTTTTTAAATTGTTGGTTTGTATTTTTTTAGGACTGTAAAATTTTTGAAATACACAAGATTGTATAATTTTGTATATTAATTTATATACAGTGTGGTGATAAAGTTTGGAACAAAATTCATAAAAGCGTACTGTAATGTTTTTAAGAAAATCGCTCGGACAGGTCAATTTTTGTTTTTGAAATGCCGTCTTCTGACGTTAATTTTTTTCGATGATGTCATTTGTTTTTGCACAATGACGTCATCATAATTTTTTTTAAATGACAACCCCCACTTTTTTCTCTGTTTTTAATAGACCTTCTTACGACTTAAACGGTGATGTAAATAAATTGGTACCTTACATAACAATTTTTTTGAATAAATGACACATTTACTTCAGATCGTCAGTGGTTATAATTTACTAAAAATAATAATCGTAAACATTCTAAATTAATGCAAATAACAGTAATTTATGTATCTAAGACGATGAGTGAAGCTTTAAGGTGCATTGACCTCCTCGACCTCCTTGATGTTTAAGTGGTGACTACCGAATTAATTCTTTACATAAGAAAAAAATAACATTTTTTCTTCAAAAAATTAAAATTTTTGTTTACAAGAAAAAATTTAAATGTGTCATTTATTCAAAAAAATTGTTATGTAAGGTACCAATTTTTTTACATCGCCATTTAGGTAGTAAGAAGGTCTATTAAAAAA
>JAFFZR010028304.1:0-13317 GCA_018397195.1 Lethrus apterus | reverse complement strand
TAATACAATATAAAATTAAACCAATTAGCTCCTTATACGATGGGAATAACCTAACGATATTTCAAAAGTGGCACCTACCAATATGGCGTTCGCGCCGGATTCCCCTTCCGTTTCTTGGCTTCACACCCCTTGCCCTCAAATTCGGCTTATGCTCCATCCTCTCTCTTATATCATCCTAGGTTCCGACAGATGTGACTGGTAGAGTATATACTGTGTTGGTAGTGTTAGATTGCTAAGTTCACACTAATTTTTTGACAAGAAGGAAATTAGGTTGTTAATTTATAGTTCGTAGGTTATGGCAACAAATCGGCAAGCATTGGCTTTGTACAAGTCATTAATGCGCGAATCAAAAAAAATTACGTCATATAATTTTAGGTATGCAGTTTAATTCATTAAATTTACAAAATATATTTTTTAACCAATTTATTCAAGGAATTATGCATTGCGTAAAGTCCGCGATACTTTTAAGCAAAATATTAATTTAAAAGACCCTATCCAAATAACAAAATCGATAGAAGAAGGTAAAAGAAATTTGGATATAATTAAAAGACAGGTATTTTTTACAACGTTTATATACAGTCTTTCACAATATGTAATAATTACAGGTTATAATTGGACAACTGTACACTAGTGATAAATTAGTAATAGAATATTTAAATAAGTAAAGTGTGGATATCGACTTTTTTAAACGAAAATGGAAATGTAAAACTTGTAGATAGGCATATTAAACATTAATAAAATTTACAGTTTTTTAATATCTTGTACTAAACCATCTCCTAAAATATAGAAATCTTCTAAAATTGTGTCTATGTCTAAAATCAATTTATTATTGTAATATTTTCTACCAGAAACATTTTCAATCTGAAAAAAATATACAAATGAACAAATAATAAGTACCTAATATATGTACCTACTTAGTAATTACAGTTTTTCTAATTATTCTTTTAAAAATAAGTATTTTTACTAAGTACTTTTACTAACAGCCGACTGGTAGTAATGTAGCATTAGTTACATTTAGTAATGGTAATGTTATAGTACTTTGACTTTTGGTTTGTTAAGATAAAAGTGAAAAAATTACACACATAGTAAGTACATGATCTGTAGTTGATGGAATTAAATTTGAGCACCTGCTGCCAACATTTTGTAGTAAGGATTTCAAAACAATCCAAGTAACAGCTTTAAAAATGATCTTTACGAGAATGGAAGAATTATTCCAAAAATGGAAATAATGGAGAAACTCCTGGGCACAAAAAAAACAGAAATAATAAGCACACCAACCTTAAACTCCTTTTCTTGTAAAGTGTGTTTCATCCATAAAATGCCAATAACATTTCCTCCATAACTATCATGGAAAAACAAAGCTAATTCTGCATAATTTTTCTAAAATTAGATATTATATACATATAGTTCATGAAGTTTCATAATAAAAATGTACCCTTAATTCTTGTAAATACATTTCAACTGGATTAAAGTTGATTATAGGTATTAATTTTGAATCACTTTTATCATAGAATTTAAACTGTTTGTCTTGTTTTTGTTGACCTGTTGATGACACTTGCATATATTTGAGAGGATTCATATTTGGTTTTAAATATATTAATACATTATAGCCCTGTAGACTAGGAATAAACAAATCCTACAAAAAGCATAAGAACAGTATGTAAATATCATTGTGCAGAACTAAATAAGTTTTAAGAAATAGGCAAACACTGATTGCAGCTTTGCATTTAATGTTTGCAAAGCTGCAATCAATTTAATTAATAACGAATAATTGTAATTCATTATTAAAAGAAATTCTGATACACATTTTTGTTCCTTTATGAAAACAAAAAAAAAAGGTTGAATGTCCAACCAAGTTTGCATTGTTTCTATCATGTTACTCTAGGTATAAGATGTTTAAAGAAAAATGAGACTAGGACATATTAACACTCATAACCTTCTATACTGCTCTCCCCTGATTTATTTATTTCTATTCCAAGTTGTAATTTTTTCACAAATTGTCAAATAAAAAATTCTGAAATGGCTGGAGCACATGATATGTTTCTAAATGCACAATTTCAGTACATAGCTAATAATTTAAATCTATCAGTAGAGCAACAATTCTAATTATTCATTTTTTGCCTTTTTTCATTGAGAATAACAAAATATAGCATTTATTTATACCTACCATGATTTGTAATAATTTCCAGTCCATAATACACTTATCTACGAACTTATAGGCCTCTTTTGCTAAAATTGATATTCTCTTCAATATGTATTTTGTTGGATTGCTTTTGGTAAAAATAGATTTACCATTATCATATGGTGTTATTATATATAAATCTGGAAAATTTTGTTTATTTTCATGAAAGTTTTTTTGTAACTCTTGTAATCTACTATCTAAAAAAAGAAACATAATTACTTCTTTATATTTTGAAATATTTTAAAATTAATTTACTATCTAGCTCATTGTTGAAGTTAACTATAATGGGATTTAGATTCCAATTTATTTCTGATGTATACTGCAAAAATCGTAAAAATCCAATTTGTGGTAAAATTGACTTTTCATAAGGAGCTCTGTTTAAATACAGCGAGGCATTTAGTAAATTGATGACAGTATCAGATATATGATATCCATCAATCAACTGAGATCGTAACCAACGCTTTATTAATGCACAACATGGTCCAAAACTTATTATCTCAGAATTAATTCTGTAAATAATTATTGTCACTTCACACATTTACAGTAAAAAGCAATAAAATTACCCATTAAGAGCACTTGTAATTTTGGGCATAATATCCAATTCCTTTTCTAGATTAATACTTTCTTCATTGTCCTGATAAGAAATTAAACCTTCTTGATTAATAGTTCTTTTCAAAAGCTGTACTTCTTTGGGAATATATAGTTTGATTCTAAATATAAAACCTTCATAGAATATATCTAAAAAGTTTTCATGGACTCTACATTGAATGTTATATTTTTGATTTAAAAGAGAAGAAATTTCAAAATGAATCTCAGTTTTAAAACAACGTAAAACTTTTACATCACTGGGCCACTTTGAATTCAATCCTGAAATAAAATAACAAGTCATTTGATAATATAAATTTATAAAACAAACCCATAAGTATAAACATAATTTAAACTTACCAAACTGAACTACGCATGTAATTGGACGAACAAATATTGGTATTGAGTTAAATGGAAAATTTTCATTCATAATCAAACAATTCGAAAATGCCACAGACATGTTTTTTTCTACCTTGGAACTTACTGGAAGTGACGGAACTAATTCTGTGCAACTGTAAATTTTAATTATTAATTATTTATAGCATGATTTCCTGAATACTGAATTACCTAAATACATCTGATGTTCCTTGTATACTTGCAATTACTAACGGCAATTTTATCTCACGTAACTTTTTAGTAAGATCATCATATACCGTTTTAATTTTGATACAATTTTCTTCAATGGCATAATTAATATCAGAAGTGTTCAGTAATTTCTCAAATTGGTCTGTTATAATATGGACACACAAATTTAACTTTTCAGTAAAATGGTGTTTTACAATCTGTTGAAATATCAACCTCTTCTCACGTATCGAACTACAGTTAAAAGAAACTGCTTCGCAAACTGTTCCATCATTAAATCGGCGTAAATCTGAAAGAGGGCCCCAAAAACGTCGAAATTCTTGTTCTTTGGCTTTATCTCCCAAAGGTGCCTTTTCAACTGGATTAAAAGCATGCTCCGAATTTAAATTTATACCAAAATTGAAACGTGTCTTGAGAGTATTGATATTCGGAATGCTAACATTACTATCATTTATTTGGGGAACTACACTATAAACACGTGCTCCAAAACCTTTTTTTAAAATATTTGTTATTTCATTTATTATCAAAGAACTGTAAAAACCATAATAGTGCCATTTATCATCATTTTTTATTTTGTTATATACACAATTAAAATAGTCTTCATCAAGGAGTCTAAAAAAATCAAATTTTATTAATATAAGTATTTATTTTTGGAACACCTCGCTTTAGTAATCATGCAACATAATTTGTTTTTGAAAAAAACAAAGCATTTTGTTCAACAAACTCTAATTGTTGCTAACCAACATCATATCTTAAAGTTGCAATACACAGTGGTCCAAGGTTGCCATCTGAGTGCGAAAAATTTATAATTTTGACCGCCACCGATACTTGGTTTGTTTAGATGTTTGTATCCCTAACGATCCTTGTATATTATTTACGTAGAAGTTAAGTCAGTTAATAGGTACAAAGAAATCTGTTATTGTGATTATAGGCCAGAATAAGATTTTGTTGTTAATAATTCCTTGTGTAAACAGGGTACGTACTTTATTTTTAAAAGATAAAAATCGAAATAATTTCATATTATTTCAGAGTAGTCGTACTTAAAATTCAAAATAGCAAAGATTTTTGACAAGAACTTCATGAATTAGTGTGGCTGGTCAAACTGGTCAAATTTGGTCAAACTGTTGTTTTCTTGTAGCTATGACTAAAGTTACATTTTAAAAATCAAGTGGTATGTTTGCTACATTTATTATAATGTGTTTTTTAGTGATCTCGGAAGGGTTTGATCAAATGGACCTCATCAATATCAAAATATATCAATAAATGAAGAAAATGCCGAAATGCAGCTGCAGCCCCTGATAAGGTTATAAGCCATACAATTTCAGGGTTGATTGCTGCCCAGTTTGGAGATTTGGAACAATTTGTATTGGAATCAGAAAATACAGTGCTTGTTTAGGTTGAGGTTATAATAGTGCATGAGGGCAAAATCGTTACAAGCAAGTTTTTAAAGTAGAGGCTAACGATTCTTTTCCTTTTGATTTCTCTGATCTACGTTAAACTCCAAAACATTTGGATTTCAGTGGCGGCCGGTGAAAATTTTAAGTAGGGGTGCTGCATATACAAAGTAAGAGTAATAATTCATTTCTTCCTAATTAGTAACCCATTTATTAATAATTAAATTTACCCATTACAAAAATTATCTTAAATAATAATAAATATTAAATATATTGTTTGAAAATAAAATTCATTCTTCTATTTTTGCTTTGACAAAATTTGTCAATAACCTTTTCATTCAAATTTGCAATTTGCTAAATTAAAGTCCTGCTAACTGTTCGTAGTTCATAAATATGATAAATATGATATTAGCCTTTTTAAATTAGAGAAATATTTTTCCGGTTCTGTTATGATCATTGAAATTGTTATTAAAATTTTCTTCATTTAATACAATAACGAAAGTAATCCTTTCTAGAGTAAAAAAATTGTTTCTGTTTAAAATAAGACTGACCCTCACCACGAATAATAAAGTTTTGTATCTCATAGCAAACGCGCGCAAACATACAATTCATTTCTAGCGACACTGCTCAACAATAATGCGTTAATTGGAAAATTCACATTATTAACTATTTTGTCAGTATCAAAACATAAGCTGTAACCCGTAGCAAGAAGTAATTGCATTTATATAATGTTGTAAGCTATTATTTATAAACGAACAAAATTATTTTTTTTCGTTTTTTTCGTACTAGCCGCCTTTATTGGATTTATTGCAAAGTACAGACTTCTCATTGTATACAGAAAAAATTTCCAAATTTGCAAAGGATTCGCTTGAAAACTCACATATGTGGAGCCACTCCCAACCTAAGGAACTGCCATTCGCCAGAGAGAAATGAAGAAGTTAGCAGTTGAATGAAAAAAATGACAAAGAATAAGTAGATGCTAGGGAAAAAACCAAATGCAGGAAAGATTTCGAAAATAAATGCGTCGACCTGCTGTAGATTTTTCAGCATACCTTCACTGACTGGAGTGAATTAAAATCTTATGACTTGAGGCATAATTTTAAGAACAACATCACAGCTAAAGAAAATGTATTAGTATTATTAGTATAAGTGTGTAATATTTAGGAAGGCAGCACTTCATTAGCTATTGTATTTAAATAGCCTACATATGTGTATTTTTGAGGCAATAAAATATATTATTATTATATATAATATAGTGGTTAAAATATTGTCTATAACTCATATTTCTTAGATATGAATATAATGAAATAAAAAGGTCACCTTACTTGATTATCTTATCAGTGTTCAAAGTTCCATCATCTTTCCCTATGAAATATATTTTTTCGCACTCAAAAGGCAATCTGTATAATAATGGGAACCAAATCTGTCACACTGTCTCTTAATTAAAGATGGCAACACCCCAATAATTTCGTTAGGTTTTATTGCCTTCAGGCTGGCATGGCTGCTCCAACTCAATCTCAATCTCCTGAATAAGCACCTTCATACAATGAGGATGGCTGATGACCCTGTGTGTAGAAAGTATGCAGAGGAGGAAGAGTTCCATGCATATCTAAGATATAGCCTTCTCGTAAAACAATTCTTTTTGTGGATAAGTTGAGAGATCCGGAGTGGAGCAGGCTGATAATCTTTGTGGAGGCAGCTGGGTTCTCCTAATGGATCCTTTATATTAAAATAATAATACAATACATTACGGCTGAACAAAATATTAATATATTGAAAATCAAATTTGAAGAACAACAATAAGAGAAGATTTATGCAACAGAATGAGGTTAGCATGTTTGAAAATTATATTTGAATAATAGAGGAAAGCCACCAGTATCAATAAGACATGAATGAACACTGTGTGTAGGTATTCACTTTTTTTTAACTCCAAACTCTGTAATCCAAAAAAAAAAAAATAAAATAAAAAATAACGAAATTATTATGTGTCCATCATTACATCATTGCAGTAGCAGGCTGTCTGTATATATAAAAAATACATTATGTAATGTACAAATGCATTCAAAAAAAATTCTATTAAATATGATACACATATTTCTCGTTTCTACACCCGAATACTAGTGCTTCCAACAATAATATACATAGCTCATAGAGCAAAACATCTTTTTCTAAATGTGAATATATAGTTGCAGCTGGTTAGGGCGGTAGTGGGCAGTACCAACCCTTATTATTATTATTATTATATTCCAAAATTCCCTGGCCAAAGAAAATGCACTGTACCTTTTTTTGTTGAAAAAATGTTCGACTACGAAACTAGTAGATTATGGTACTGGTTGCATTATAATATAGTAAACATATATTACTTACTTTATTACAGCATCATATTGTAGAACAAATGGTAACTTCGTGATAAACAAAGAAGCAAATGTATTTCCTATAGCATCATCACTCATTTTAATTGCCAAATGAGCTTCTCTTCGAACTTTCAAGTAAATATCCAAATTTAAAAATGATGTTACATTATAAAATCCTGTAAAGTCAAGAAAGACGATAGTATAGCACTTCTTATAAGAGTTTAAATGGTCTTCCTCAGCACTTTGAAATACAGAAATAGGAGTTTCACTCCAATTTGTATTGCATAAAAATGACCAAAACATTCTTATTACTTGATAAGAGCTCATATGTTGATTAATTTTATTCTGACTTCTTAAATAGACCATAACATAGAGTACAATTTCTGGAGAAAAACTTCCAAAACCTTTATTTAAACATCTCTGTCGTAACCAGATATGCACCAATTTAATGGCATCTTGTATATTATTCAAATTCAACATATTCTCCATGCAACTATAATTCAAGTGTAATGTCATATCTCGTGCCATTATTGAATTATACAATGGTGTTCCATATTCAGAATACAATTTCACATCAACATCTCGAAATCTTAAATCTCCATCAAATTTTATGTTATTTTTTTCTGGCTGAAATCTATTTAACTTAAATTGACTTTCAGAGCCACTTACAAAAATGTTGATTATCACATTTTCGCAAAATTGGGGTATAATCTGAATAAATGGCAATAGTACGACTCCATTTTGAAACAAAATGTCTATTTTTGCATATAATACTGTCTCTTTTAACTTGAGAAATATGAACACTAAATAGTAATAACATTTTACAAAATACCTATAGTTTAAATAATCTTTTTCGAGCAAATAAGTTTCAGGTATTTTAAGGCTTATATTAACATGCAAGTCGATATTTGTAACGCTATTTAAAGCATATTCTCCAAGGATTTTAAAACTGTCAGGTTTACCAAATTTGATAGTTACATTGTGATCACATTTGATATCAACTGAATTCTCGAACAACTGATTAATAAACTTTTGACGTGCAGTTAAACTCTTTCTGCCTTTATATTTAACAATTTCGTCGAACTGTATGTCCTCACATCCTTCTACTGTTTCTATAAATTGCTCAAAATTTTTCAACCAAAAATTCAGTTGTTGCATTTGTGTTTCTGATATTTTTATTTCATTTAATAATTCTTCAATTTGTAGTCGATACAAATTAGAATTATATAACTGCTCAGTCTCTTTTAATTGATTTAATTCATCAGTGGTAGGAGGTCTGTTTAATTTATTCTTTTTGATCTTTTTCTGTTTTCCATCATTGCTGTCTATTTTGCGTTTTACAACAGATTTTACATTATCTGAACCTTGCTCATCTTCATTAGAGGAGTTAATACTCTAAAATTTATTAAACAATGATATTTAGCTAATAATAAAAATCGCTTACCTTGTCTGACTCTTCAGTGTCTGACATCATAGACATTTATTCAAATAACTAATTTAAACCTACAGTCTATACATGCAAATATATAATAGGTTATGTCGACCACATAAATGGATAACCATGTGGTGCGTATAGTAGATAATAGTTGACGTCTGTTCCTTGAACAGTTACAAATTGGCCAATGAAAATATTCAATTTCATTTGTAACTAACTTCAAGTAATTGAAATTCGTTCTGTGATAGGTTAGATAAACACGGGACGCTTCGAGATCGTTTTCATTATACGGTGCCTTGTTTTTCATATTACAGAAATATGAAATTGCCAGTTTTCATGCGTGGACTACACCACCCGTCGTAAAGAAGGGATTATGCCCTGCATTTTTTTTTTTATAAGAAATTCTTCATATTTATATTAAAATAAATTATTCTCTACAAATTAAGAGCTCTATCATATAAGAATGATGAGATTCTTACATTTCCTGTCTGATAAGTTTGATAAATCTATTTTACTTGCATAAGCGAAACCGACAAAAGTTTTCATGTGTTCGTGAAATTGCATGCTTTTTTATTGCAATATACTGCATGTAGCGCACAGAATGTTCTAAAATGATGTCAGTTTGTCATACCTACTAATAAAATCGACGCATTACTATGGATTTATCTTTTGTTTTATTATTTTAATTGACGGTTTTAATTTAAAAATCAAATTCAGTAACAATTTACGATTTTAATAGAAACTTATGGCTGCAGAACCAGTTAAATCCAAAAAAGTAAACCAATTTGTGGGTGCAATTGCGGGTAACTTATTATAAGCGCCATAATATTAAATGACTTAAATTTGCTGCTTTATAGCTACAATGGGTGGATTTTCACTTGGTACAGTAATCGGTTGGTCAGCTCCAGCAAATGAAATTTTAAAATCGCAGAAAATATCAGAAAGTGACAGAGCGCATATATCAAGTATTATGTGTGTAGGTGCGGCAACAGCACAACCGATTATGGCTTTTACATTAGACAAAGTTGGAAGAAAATGGTCAATGATTTTACTTGCAATACCATTTTGTCTGGCATATGGTTTACTAGCATTTACTAATAATACATACCTTTATTTAGTTGCAAGATTTGTCACAGGACTTTGTGGTGGTGCTTTTTGTGTTGCTGCTCCAACATATACTGGAGAACTTGCAGACAAAAGTATTCGTGGAATGCTAGGAATAATGTTCCAGCTTCTTCTGGTAATTGGTATATTGTTTGTATTCTGTATGGGTTTATTTAAAAATGCAATTATGTTGAATTTACCCATGATTGTGCCTCCTGTTATATGTCTAGTAATGATGATTTTTTTACCGGAATCGCCAGTATTACTTATGATGAAGAAGAAGGAAGAAAAGGCACAAAAATCTTTACAATTTTTTCGTGGCAAAAATTATGATATCAGTTCAGAAATGAAAGAAATACAAAATTACATTCAAGCAGGCGAAGGCTCTTTCAAAGAAAATATGAAGAAGAAAGCAACTATTAAAGCTTTTTTAATGTTACTGGGGCTTCATATCATTCAGCAGTTAAGTGGCATAAATGCTGTTATGTTTTATGCTACAAGTATCTTTCAAATGTCAAGCTCAGCAATTAGCAGTGAAATATGCACTTGTATAGTTGGAGTGACACAAGTAGTGGTATGTGGAATTGCTGCAGCTTTGGTTGAAAACTTGGGACGAAAAATGCTGTGGCTTATGTCATTGGGTATTATGAGTATTTGTACGTTTGCCTTAGGATTTTTCTTTATAATACAGTCTATGAATGAAGATCTATCAAAGAAAATGTCCTTCCTACCTCTACTTGCAACTTGTTTATACATAGTAGGGTTTTCAATAGGTGCAGGTCCGTTACCATGGGCTATGCTGGGAGAATTGTTACCATCTGGCGTTAAAGGTGCTTGTGCTCCTATCATCGCTGGCATTAATTGGCTTCTGGCATATGGTATTACAATGTCATTTCCAATATTAGTACATATAGTCGGATCCGGACCAGTTTTTATAGGATACAGTATTATATGTGTGCTTGGTTTTGTTTATGTACTTATCTTTGTAATTGAAACAAAAGGCAAAACTTTGGATGAAATTCAACAGATACTAGGTGATGCCACTTAAAGTACTTTTTCTTATATAAGTATGATATAATATTTATATATAAGTATTTTTTATGTTTATAATTTTTTAAAAGTACCTGCAATAAACTGTGTTTTACGAATAGTAGATTGTTCTACAAGTTGAGAAAGATATCAATGAGAGCAAATGTCGATTAGTAATCAATTTTATGCAGTTCATCGATCTCGTACAAATTAACACAGTTCTAAATTCTAATGATCTATTGTTAGATCTTACGTAATTACAAATCTGCATTTAAATGACATTCATATCGCTAGAGAACAGCTACCTCTTGTGACGGAAGACCATTCTCACCCAACTCTCTCGTTAGCTCGTTATAGCAGTCAGCATATATCTGGTCTACCTGGTAACCCTGAGGCAAAAATATATAATTTTAGAAAAGCTGATTATTTGGCCCTATTCGATGCCCTGCTCCGTACTAATTGGTCATTTTTGAGTGATTCTATGAGGTAATTTATGGTTACTTCGATAGTTTTATTCCTTTAAAAACCACTAGTCAATCCTCTTATCCGGTATGGTTCACTAGGAGCCACATTATGGATATTAAACTTAAGCATAAAGTTCGCAGGATGTATAGGATATATGGGCCCGAGGTCGATCTACTTATATATCGTGAGCTGCGACGGAAAGTAAAAGCCAATTCTACCTTATTGCATAACAATTACATTGCCAATATTCAAGAACGTATTAAAATAAATAATAATAAATAATTTTGGTCGTAAATAGTCTCCAAACAAGGTACTTCAGGCATTCCATGCTCTATAGTGGACAATGCCATCAATATCTTAGACTCTCCCGCTTCGATAGTGAACGGTTTTAAACAGTTTTTTCAATCAGTCTATACCAATTCCGTAGACAGCCCTGATCCTAGACTTGGCACTCTGTCCATCGAAAATACTGGCACGATTAATCTTTCTTCGATTTCTGAAACGGTCACTGAGACATTTCCATTTTGTTGGAAGGTAGCCAGGGTTATACCTGTATTTAAAAAAGGTGATGTAGCATCAGTTGTAAACTATCGGCCCATAGCTATTTTGAACAACTTTGTTTGAAATGTGCCTTTATTCTAATCGCTTTCCTCAAATTAGAGGATCATTGTCCCAAGACCAACATGGCTTCATTGACAGAAGATCAACAGTATCAAATCTGACGACCTTAACCCAGTTTATATCGGAAAATTTGGATAATAACGAGCACGAGGATGTTATCTATACCGATTTTTGAGACTTTTGACCGTATCAACCATTCCATTCTCCTATTAAAACTTAACATGAAATTTAACATCTTTATTCAAATCCTAGTTAACAGACAGGATACAGTACGTAAGTTATGCAGGTCATTAGTCAGACCAATTTGCGCCTTCCTCAGGTGTCCCGGAGGGCAGCAATCTAGGACCTCATCATTAATAAAAATTAGGAAAAGCATTTCCTAATTTTTATTAATGTGTGCTTTAACTTAAAATGTAACAAATTACTATTTGCTGATGACATCAAATTATTTTCTAAAGTTTTGAACACTAATGATTGCTTAAATCTTCAGCGGCAGATTGACGCTTTGGAATCTTGGTGCACCAGCAATAATTTACCAATGAATGTGTGTAAGTGCAATGTTTTATTCTTTTCCCGAAAGCAACAGCCGATAATATTTAATTACACATATAGCAATACTCCCATCCAGCGCTGTTCAGTCTTCAAAGATTTGGGCATTCTGTTTGATTCAAAACTATCTTTTTTGGACCACATTAACACTATTGCTGTGTCTGCATTGAAAACATTTGGATTTGTCATTAGATCCACGCGTAAATTCACGTCAGTTAATGCAATACTAAACATTTATATGTCCTTTGTTCGGACCCGATTGGAATATGCGTCACTGGTTTGGTTTCCAATCTATAAAGCTCATTCTGATACACTTGAGCGTGTTCAACGAAGATTTTTGAAGTATCTGCATTTCAATCACACAGGTGCTTATCCTGACCAAGGCTTTGATCAAAATGTTCTGCTCATTACTTACGGTATAGATTCCTTTACTATCTGTTAAATAATGGTATTGATGCGCCAAACCTATTGAGAAAAGTTAATTTCACCGTCCTTCAACATCCTTCTCGCAATCACAATATTTTCTAATTTTTGTTAGCTAGAACCAATATTTTGCTGAAGGCTCCCTTACACAGGATTTGTAAATGTTTCAATTATACAGAGTGTTTCACTGGCAGGGAATTCTTCAATAACTCGTAAACAGTGACAGATGGAAAAAAAGTTTCCATAAATAGTTGTAAGACTATGATTGGTCTATAATTTAAAATTATTGGTGTGTATACTGGGTGTTTCGTAACTGTGGTATAGACTTCCATTTTGTTTTTTTAAATACAATACCCCCAATATTATTGTATATTTGGAAGTACCAATAAAATATGAACGAAAAAGATATAACATACTCTAGCCCTAAACTCGTTAATTTCCGAGATATTTTTGATTTTCTGAAAATTATGTCACTTACATTGCTTGAAAAAAGCGGTTACATTTTAATTACTTCTTAGAATAAGTGTATCAAATTTTGAAATATCTTAGTACAGACCCACTTACACCTTCGGATGTGTTTACAGTTGTATTTTA
>JAFFZR010028303.1:0-13320 GCA_018397195.1 Lethrus apterus | reverse complement strand
GTGTCATTTGAACATGTATTTAACCATTTTTCCTGTTTTTTAGTAAACGGCTAAAGACAGCCATATGGTCTTTGTATGAAAAATCTTCAGAATTGAATTCTACAAATATTCACGTAAAAATATACAGGTGTTCCATTTGAAAAAAATGAGAAAAATGAAGATGAATTTCTCATAATGTCGTAATGAATTTTAAACACCCTGTATATTGCTATGACACAAAACTTTGTCTGAAGCATCCGTCAACCCTTGCTAAAAGATATGTAAAATAATTACTCTTACACTTAATATATGTAGCCGCAGCGATTTCTTTAAAGGTAGTACGTAAAATTAAGTTTTTTAATGTAATCGCTAATTACGGCGGAATGCATGAATCAAATTCAAAAAAAAGTTATATATCAATAGATACCCTCAAAACACTTCGAACTATGCAAACAGATACTAGGTGTCCCATTTAAAAAAAGACCTGTGTGGTCAACAGGTCTTTTTCGGGACATCCTGTATATTCAAAAATAATTTCCTAAAATGCTCATTTATCTCTAGTTAAACGCTGCCTTTGATAGAAATTTCTAATTGTAACAGGAAATGAGAAATGGAAGAACGGAGAATGGATGCAGGACCCTGTATATTAAAATCCTACTCCGCATTTGAATTAATTGAAATGGAAAATCCAGGAATTTTTTACCCTCATTCTCCACCTCCACCTCCGCTTCAACAACAATAATATTTACGTCGTTGGGTTGACCCCGACCGCCACTCCGCCATCTAGCCATGGTTTCACCGGCAGGCGGATATAAACTTTATGTATGTTGGATTGTCGCGGGACAATACTTAATAACCGAAATAGGTAATAATAATGGTCAAAACCCCGCACGGAAAAGAGCAAACCGTAGAGACGTATTTCAGACTCATTGATCTTCATCAGTACGGTATAGCCACGGAGCAAGATTAAAGACCACTCTTTCCCACGTTTACTTACATTTTTAGTTCTTCTATTTGCTCCACCCATATGTTAATTAATTTTTGCATTTTGTCCGAGGCAATTCTAAAACAACTACTAAAATAATATAAAATAAAAATAAGATTTGGCTATATTCCTAAGATATGTTGCGGACTCGATAAAAGAATTGGCGAAAGATTAAGCAAATGTTACAATTTTTATTTCATGACGTACGTGATAAAGATTTGTCATATACACCAATTTTTGAATATATGGAAAAATTTAACGAAAATGTAAGACATTGTCCATTATCGTTGAAATAGTTACAAAAGAACAAAATCAATTAACAATGTACACTCCCACCGTTTTAATAAAAATAATTGAAATTTAATTAAGGTCACTTTGGAAATCTTTCAAACAAAGGATTTCTACTTTGTACCAAAATTCGGTCATGACACGGTACGACGCAACGGGTTGGGTTTTGTTTAGCTCTTATCGCGACCATTAAGTCGGCTAGGGAACATCCGGCCAAACGGAGTCCAGCTTATTTGACAAAATCACGGGTCATGCGAAAGTTCAAAACCAAAACGCAAAATCTTCACGTGGGCGAAGAACTGAACAATTAGAGTGCCAGGCGTTACCGTCAAAGCGTGACAATTTTCGAAACTATAAAAGAATCTGAATTTGGAAGAAAAATTACTTACTTCGATCGGGGAAGACAAAATGTAGTTAATAAAGTTTAATAATTCTCCGGTGATAAGTCCGCCAAACGGGTTCGGCCATAAATCCGATGTTTATGTGTAACCGACGACGTAAAGTAGGCGTTCGTTAAGTTAAAAAAAAAACGGCATGAAACTAAGTAAGTCAAACGACATCGTAACTAAGAGAAGAGTCAAATAATTGTCTACGTTAAAATATGTGAAAATAAAGTAAGATAAAGCAACGAAATTAAGAAGATAATATTAAATTACGCAAAGACGCGCTGAGTAAGCAATTTTATCTACAACCGGTACATAAAGTAGGCTTTTTCGCACTCCAAACAGTGCGTAAAGTAATTCATTATAACACAAGTGATATAATAGATTTATTACCTATAGTCTAAGAGCACGCGACGCAAACCATTACCATTAAAAAAGCAGTATGAAATGTATACGCGAATAATTCTTTGTAGTGACCCTACACGAAACGCTCGGTCTGTCGGGCCGCATTTAGCCTGAAGGTATACAGATCCAATTTTTTATTAGCCCAATATTTTAGATTCCTTTACTTATGAACTAGCAGGTTTCTAAGATCATTACGTTGTAGCTGGCGCTACTCGGTGCGACTCCGTTGAGGTCTGTCACCCCACGCGCGGCCGGCCATCCTCGTCAGACCGGCGCGAAGGGTTAACTTTTATATTAAACCATTACTTATATGAAAAGCAGTACCTACGAGGTATCAAATCAAAGCTTGTGACGTCCGCTACACAAATCACCTGGCCTGTCTGTCAGCGAGATTCACAACTTTCCAATCCATGTACTCTAGCAAGAAAAACGAGAAATTTTTGAAAAAAATCCGAGGTTTTGTCTCTAGTCTGATTCCACCATGCTGGTTATGGCAAAATGCTACACTAGAAAAATGTTGTTTGTTGAATGCGGAAGAACATGGATGGATATTGGTGAATGGTAGATTCGAGTTGAACTGGTTTGACGGCGATCCCACCCCACTTTCAGTCGAAGATGTTTTAACTGTAACGTCAGAAGTCGATGAAACTGAAGATAGTGACGACGAGATACATAGTTCCGATTCAGAGCAATTTTGAGCTATGTCAATTAATGTATATATTTTGTATCAACATATTTTTTATTGTTTACTCTAAAAGCAAATATTGCTTGCTTTGATACTCGTTTACGATCTGTGTTAATATCGTCGTAGCTCTTTTGTTTTTCATTTCTGGGACATAGTAGTATAAGAAGATTTTGTAGAAAATTTCATTTTCTACCGACTGCTACACAAATATACAGGGTGTTCCATTTAAAAAAAGGAATTATCTGATTTGGCTCTGAAATGTGATGCGGAATTGTTTTTTTGTGGTGACCATTACAATCACTGGAAAGATAGCAATAGTGCACAGATAACTTTGAACAACCTGTATACCTTCCGGCTAAATGCGGCCCGACAGACCGAGCGTTTCGTGTAGGGTCACTACAAAGAATTATTCGCGTATACATATTTCATACTGCTTTTTTAATGGTAATGGTTTGCGTAGCGGGCTCTTATATTAGAAGTAGAAAATTGTAATTAACAGTAACAGCCGAACACACAAAATTGTAGCGCTTCTCTAGCATTCCCATTAGCACGACCATTCATGAATGCCTGTCGGTAATTCAATGTAAGAGTAAAAATACATAGCAAAAATTCGTAAAATTCTGCAATAACCATTGAATGTCAACCACAAACTATATGTTAGACAGATCATCAGTCGATTACGTTAAGAAAATGCAAGTTTTTGCGAATGAACAAGGAGATAAGCGAATAAATGAACAAAAATGCTACAGAAAGGAATAATCCTTCGTATCTCCGAAACCGTCCATTTGTGAACACATGTTCATTAAGACTTTTCTGCATATTTTGGGCTATACTACTCCCCCCTGAAAGTTTGTGATACATTTTTCAACACCCTGTATATTACCAATACCAATTACATCCTATATGATTGTTTATAAAAACAGTGTATACATTTATGTATTAACAAATGGATAGAGCGTATTTATAAAATAATCAACCTGCTACCACTCACTTTTCATACATGCTATTATTAAATACTTTGTTCATAACGGGAGTACTCTCAGACGCACTAAATAAAGGAGCGGAAGAGGAAAATGAAGTAATAACGGCGTGAACAAGGTATTCGGCATATAGAAGAACCTATCAAAGAAGAAATCATGGAGATAATAAAAAACTCGAAAACAACAAAAGCCAAGGAAGCAATGGAATAGCGGCTTCAAACCTAATATATGGGGCAGAAGTACTGAGCAGTAAAATACATCGTTTGGTCCAAAGAATATGGCAGGAAGAGCAAATGCCTAAAACGTGGCAAAAGACCACGATCGTCCCTCTTTTCAAAAGTGGAGATGAAGCGAAATGCCACAATTATATCCTTACTGGATGTAACATATAAAGTTGTACCAACAATCATTAAGAGAAGATTAGAACAAGTCATTGAGCCGCAACTAGGAGAATATCAGGCAGGTTTTATGAGGGGAAGAGGAACTACTGACGAAATATTTATCGTGAAGGAGGCCCTAACAATCTGCTACGAATATAAAATCTATGTGATGGTGTTATTTATAAATTTCAGGAAAGCGCACGATTCAGTAAAAAGGAGCAAAGTGATGGAAAAACTGGAACCATTAAAACTAATAAGACTGATCACAATGACACTAAACACAACAAAAAGTAATGTAAGAGCACAAGGACAGACATCAAAGGACTTCACGGTTAGAGTTGGCCTGAGACAAGGTCACCCATTATCGACCTTACTATTTAATACAGTACTGGAAAAAAATAGGATAGCCATCTAAACCGAATAGGAGATATACTGAATAAAAGCCACTATGTGATAAGGTGTACGCTGATGATGTAGCTATTATAGTTAGAAACAAGAAAGAACTGAAAGAGATTACAACAAGATTAGTGGTTAACGCAGGCAAAATGGGATTAGGGCTGAACAAAGAACAATGTAAAATAATGATACCAGGAGGAGGGTATACCCGAACGCTTGTAACTGGATTAAGTAAAATAAAATTTGAAATTGTGGATGAGTTTGTTTACCTACGAGCAAGAATATCTAGTAAGTGCGAAGAAGGCAAATAAATGTGCAGGAAGGTTAAACCATTTCTTAAGATAGAAACGGTTGTCGAGAAGTGCCAATTTCCGACTGTACAAAACAGTCATAAGACCAACAGTGACTTATGCATGCGAACTTGGACCTTAAATAAGAAAATACAAGGGAATCTCCAAATATGGGAAAGGAAAATTATCAGAAGAACAGTAGGTGGGAAGTAAGTGGAGGACGTATATGAAAGGAGAAAGAGAAATTTATGAACAGTACAAAGATCCGACAATAGGTAATCAAAGCGAGAAGATTGCAGTGGCTAGGGCGTACAGAGAGCATGGGAGAAGGAAGAATACCAAAAACAATTGCTAGGAAAACGCCTTATATAAGGGAGGCCAAGAAAACGATGGCGAGAAGCAGTAATAGAAGACTTAAAAGAAAAAAATAGAGAAAATAGAGATCCATAGCCAAAAATAGGAAAGAGTAGGAAAAATAACACAGGTATGGGCCTAAAAGGCCTGCAAAAAGCTCATATACATATACAGGATTCGCCAAACCTTCGTCTTTTTGACTATACAGGTGTTCCGTTTTAGTGATACAGTGATTAATTTAAATGGAAAATCCTGTATATTGTTACGTATTTTGATTCCTCATTAGAATTTATTTAATTCATTATAAGGTAATTAACTATTTTAAGTTAATAGTTTGGATATTTCGATATTTGTAAGTTGCTAATAGAAATTAAATATAGAAGTCCTAAAGACAGCTAAGAACTTCAAAATATGTATTTTTATTAGTAAATATACACTCTACAACATGTTCTGTTGATAGTTGCAAATCAGACATTTTGACAGTCTTTTTTTCGCTTATTTTAAATGGAATAGCCTATAAATTTTAGTAAAATCTCCATTTCACATTTCAGCATTTTTATTGACAGATTTTCGATCTTCTTTTGTTTTGATGTTCTACACCAGCCGTGTCAAGCATGCGGCCCGCGGGCCACATGCGACCCTCAAGATTTTAGAATGCGGCCCGCGTCCTATGAAGTTAATTTAAAATAATAAAATAGAACTTAAAAAATTACTTTTTTCCAAACATTGCATAAGTTATACAATTTTTTGAATTTCAGTCACGGAGCGAACCCTACAAAATTAAATTTTAACTCTAAAACTGTATTTGGTGGCCCGTGTTCATATATTAGTTTGATTAGTTTTTGTATTAGTACTACACAATTAGAAGGTATAATAATAGTTATTGAACACAATTCTATGTTAGGGTTTCATTTCCTATTTTTATATCCACGAATCAAATGTGCACAATTCATCACACTCCATCAACGTCGACTACATTGAATACTGTACCTGTTATTTTAATATTAAACTTTACTTACTTGATTGAATATTAGAAATATATAATCTAAAGGTATGGACGATATGAGGTCGAGGAAGAACCATGTCCTCAGGTAGTGCTTGGCGATTAATTTTGGGTCTAAAATCACTTGTTCCGCATTGTCCTGCTGCATTATACCTAAAAGGATATAAAAGATGAATTTATTAGTTGTAATTATCCGCAGTATGAAAATCGATATTAATAATTATGCTATTAATATGCAAACCGCGAATTTTAATAACGAAGCAATCAATGTTTGACTAAAGTATTCAAAATCCGTATGCATATTTGCAATTATCAGTAGGTGAATGGATTCGAAAGTTAAAATTTTCACAAATTTGGTTTTGAAAAAAGTATAAATTGTTAAATAAAATATTTATTAGTGGTAATAAATATTTTTATTACGTTTAAGTTTTTTATTTAGTTGATAGTTCAAGATAAGTATTATTCCAAGTTTTTACGATCAGATATATGACAGGTAATAGGTAAAACTACGAAATGTGTACCAATTTTTTGTGTAAATAAAAGTTAGTTTTATTCGGCTTTTCAGTTTTTGATGGAATTATATTTATTTATATACACAAAATCATATCGGCAAATCATTTTGTGACAAACACATGGTAAGTGAACGATACTGTAAATTTTAATTAGACATTCACGGGTTGTGTTATTGAATTATTTACATAGCAGGAATTTAATAAGTAATTAGGATATTCAACGGTCGAATTATTTACAGAAAAATGTCGAGAATCAATCGATATTAATGGGCGGGCTACTTTAAAATAGAAAGTAAGAAAAGGAATTTAAAAATTTGTCTTGTAATGTTGCCATAAAGGTCTCATTTTTAAAATATTTTATACTGGAGAGATTATGATTCTTGAGAGAGAATTTTAATTTTAAGACGATTTTAGTAACTTCTAACTTGAAAAATTTCTTCAACTTACCTGTTCTAAAATTGACAACTATATCAATAAGAAATATTGTATCCGAGAGACAATTGAAGGCAATCCAACGTGTACTTAAATCGTCGTTGAAAAAACTAATGGCGACTGGTAATATGATGAGATTCGCTACTAGTAACAACAGCATGCACAGGTCCCAATAAAAACTGAAAAAGAAAAAACATTGTTATTATATTCGAATTTCATCGTAGTTTCCAATGAAACATGCAAGCGTTATTAATAATTAAGTTACAATTGCCATTATGGTCATTTATTATTTGTAAAGAAATGTAATGTATCTTCAGTCGTTTATAAAGCATATTGAAAAACTGTGTAAAAAGTATCGAATATTGAATGTAAAGTTTTTATTTTTTACATATATTATCAAAATATCCCGTTGATAATTCCGTATCGTTAGGAATTACTCATTACTCACTTACATACACTCTTATAATTTTTATTTTAATTTATTTAATCCCTCTGTAGTGCTATCTCAACAGATCGAATCGTATTACACAGTGTGGACATTTAATAACCTCAACTTAAAGTCGTCTAACACGATACTAAATTTTATAGTAAATTTTGTACACAAAATTATATACAAAATTCTGAACTAAATTTGGTATATACGAATTAATTTGGAATTACTGTTCTAAAAACTTATAAATTTTGTTAACATTTTTATATATAATTTAGCATTGTGTCAGACGGCCTTAAGTTTTGAACCATAGGAATGATTAAGCCAATCACAGTGTTAAATTCATATTTAATTTTACACAATGGCTTCATTTCCCAAATTGTGGTTAATTATTGCTAACACATTTTATAACATTGTTCGTCCGTTTCTCTATGTTTCCATTTGTCCATTAGTGCATACGTTTTGTTTTAAAAATGAACTGGAAAATCTGTCTTCGCTGAATACATGTATATAAAATTTATAATTTATTTCTTCCTACTTCTCATCAAGTAAAGGTAATTCTCATGAACAACCGTTGTTATTTTATAGTTTAACGTAATGAATATTTACAATTGGGCAAAATTACAGTTCATTTCAGGTTTAAATTTGAGAAAAATGCACGTTTAAAATGTGCGAGATCAAATCTGCATTGTATTGGACAAATTTAGTTATCACATTATATTACATACAGTCTGTTCACGGAAACATTCTACAATAGCTAATATTTTTATTTAAAGAGATACAAAATTAGTTAAATTGACAAAGTTTAAGTACCTTGCAATGCGCATTTCGCGCAATGAATTATAAAACAAAAGAACATCGCGTTGCTAAGATACATGCATAAAGATTATTTTCTTAAATTGAACACCTGTATATTTTTATTCCTTTTAAGTTGCTCTGGTCGCCTGCTATAATTAATTATAAGACAATTTTTCTGTAGGATCGCTAGTTGAGGAGTTAAAAAATAAAGTACCGGTATTATAATTATAATGAAATTTCCAAAATGATTGTCTCCAAAACTCATTTAATAACGCTTTTAGAGAAAACTTGTATTATAATTAATTATAGCAGGCAGCCAGAGGAACTTAAAAATATAAAAATATACAGGCTGTTCAATTTAAAAAATTAATCGTTATGCTTGTATCTTAGCAACGCGATGTTCTTTTGTTTTATAATTTATTGCGCGAAATGCGCATTGCAAAACTTTGTCCATTTAACTAAGTTTGTACCTCTTTAAATAAAAAAGTTAGCTATTGTAGAATATTACCGTGAACAGACTGTATAGTACAACACATGTAAATCTACATACAAATAAATCGTCAATATATTTATATACAAATATTTGCTACATAAAGTGGTGTATAATTAAATATTTTATTTTCAATTAATAATAAAATAAATTGGCCTTAAGTGGCTTAAGTAAGTATCAAATTGGTTTCATTATATGTGCAGTGAATGGCATTGTAATGAATTGCATTTAAAATCACAAGTGGCCGTATTTCGAGTTTAAATTTAACAATTGTTGACTAAAATATATACAATGCAACTGTGTATAAACAATCGGTAATATATACAATTTCGAATTAGATTAAAGAGTAGAGGTCAGTTTGGTTATTTAATAAATTTAAACTCTAAACAAACATTATGCCATTTTCTTTCATGTTTTAGTTTTAGACTATAAGTATAAGTGTACAGACGAATTGCCCTTCAACGATTTTATAAAATAACATTTTTTGTAAATATTCTTTCACACAACAGTGACAATTTTTCCAACATCATTATCAGTAAAATAATACTTTCAATTTTCCCCAATTTTTTTACGAAATTGTATATGTTGTATTTCCACTTTACTTCGTGCATTCTAAGTACTGAAAACAGATTCTCAAGGCCGAACGAAAAGAATATCATCAGAAAAAATATCATCGAAAAATATACCCGAAAAAAAAAACCATTGGAAAAACTGGATATGTGATTGAATTCACCATTTCACCACCTGATGCGGCGGTTGGCGTTTGGAATATTTTTAATATTAGAGTTTATTTATTTTACAAATTTTAATTAAATATCCAGCGCATAGAAAGGCTCGACATTTTTTGAAACGGAGCGTCATCTGAATGTTAAATGGTGAGTTTGTGTTCTGAATCCTTGTATAAATTTGCACCGAGATAAACGGTTCTTCAGGACCGTCTTAAGATATTTGGCGCCCGTGGGCTACTAAGAGTAATGCGCCCCTCTACATAAAAAATACACGGGGAAGCGGAAGCGGGGTGACTGGTGAAGTTTTACAAAAGTTTCAGAACTAGAATAGGTCAATATATTATGTATTACCAATAAACAAATAAAAATATACAAGGTGTTAAAAAAGTGTCACAAACTTTGAGGGGGTATGGCCCAAAATATACAGAAAAGTCAGGGGTCCGCAAATGGACGATTTCAGAGACTCGGAGGATTATTCCTTTTTGTGCATTTATTCGCTTATTTCTTTTTTTCATTGGCAAAAACTTGCATTTTCTTATTGTAGTCGACAGATGTTTTATCTAACGTATAGTTTGTGCTTGACATTCAGTAGTTAGTGTACAATTTTATGAATTTTCGCTATGTATGATTACTCTAATATTGAATTAGCCGACATGCATTTCATGTATGAGAATGTGAGAGAAGCGCTATGCCTTTATGTTGACGCTTATGCCAATCGCCACTGAATGTAAATCACAAACTGATAAAACATCTGTCGATTTCAATAAGAAAATGTAAGTTTTTGCGAATGAAAAAAGAGATAAGCTTTTTTGCATATTTTGGGCCGTCAACATTTGTGACACATTTTTTGAACAGCCTGTAGAATTCATACAAAATTCAAATGACCTATTTTAAGGTGGCCAATTATTTTTAATTCAACAAGTCAAAATTTATTTGAAATTATTGAAATTCAAAAGTCAGTTAAGCCAGTTTTTAAAATTTAGGTTGGGTTCGCTTCGTAATCGAAATTCAAAAGAAAATTCATTGTATGGGTTAGGTTGTTACTTTTTATTTTGGTGGTGCTTATGTTCGCGATTCGCCCTGTCAAGGGGGCGTTATAGAATACTTTGACCGGGACCTTCCGTGTGGTAAAAGTCCACCAAAGGAGTCACGAGTTCATTTTGTTTTCCTTTTGGTTGAATTCTCTTTAGTTTTGGATTTCTTTTCCTGTAAAGAATCACTTTTAGTTTTGTTTAGATTTGGTATTCTTTGTTTTTGATAATTTGTGTTTAATTATTTTGTTGTATTTAGTATTGGATTTGGACTTGAGATAAACCTTAACCGATCTTGACTTTGTTTCCTTGGTTGAATTCCAGCAACCTTTTATTATTGCTTCTTTATAACTGTAGAATCATTTTGTCTCTGGGTTTGGGATGTGTCTTTAAAGTTTCCTTGCTATTTTTATTTTTACTTTTCTTCGTTTGCCAAATGATCGTGTATGAAAGGACCGAATGAACGGTGATACCGTTCATTTGGTCCTAATTTCAAGGTTGTCCTTGTTTTGAGTTTACATTCCATTTATTTACAGTTGTTATCGTTTGTACAGCTCATGAAAAAGGAGTACAAAACTTCCTAAAGGAGTACGTTTGATCACCTTACCTATATGAACAATTTCCGCCCCAAAAGCCAGCCGCCCTAAAAGCTTGCCGCCCCAAAAACCATCTCTGATCACTGTAGCTAACGTACATAAGTAAAAAGTTTCCCTTAATAAAAATTGTCAAGTAATTTTTAAAAAAATAAACAAATAATGTAAATAAGCCTAAACAGAAAAAATTGTATAGAACAGTAGATACAAATATTTTTTTTTTAGTTAAATAAAAGTTTAGGCATTTATGGCATTGTTTATTGTTTAAGTCTAACAGTTTAGACTTTAGATGTAAGTTTGGCCAAAATGTAATTGAAATTGAAATCATATATCATATCATATTTCGAAGCTTGTTTCTTTTAACGTTTTACTGTTTTACAGAATTTATTATTTATAAAATTAAAACTGTTCTGTTTAAATAGGTCTTAAAATCTCAGCGATATTTTCTGATAATTTTATTTATGTAAGGCTAACTTTAGATGGTAGTTTTAGTAATATTTATGTTAGTTTACACGCAATCACAACATTTACGGAAACATTAACGAAATTCGCGTTCATTATTTATTGTTGTTAAGTTTCGTTACTGAACTGTATACTTTATTAACTGAAATAAAAACTGCTTAATTTAAGAAGTAATTAATTTTGAACATCAAATGATTTTTGAATTCAAAGTCCTACTTTGTTTATTTTTATTTTTGATGGTCATTTTGTAGAATTAATTTTAAATGTATACAGAAATATATTTTATATGACATCATGCGTTATAAAAAATAAACAAATTATTTTGGGAAATAAAGTTTTCAAGCGTCTGTATACAGGCTGTATCAGAAATAAAGCAGAACACATTTGTTACGGAAAACACAAGTATGGTTTGCAATAAAATTAATGTTATAATCTAATTTAAAAAAATGTTATACTTTTACTGCCAGTTAAATGTTGTGTAAATCAAAGTATTATTTTTGTAGTTTCTTAGATTACAGCCAATAATTATTTCAAAATACTTCATGTTGTTTGAAATATTTACTCCTAGGATCTCAATTTATGCATAAAATATTAAATCTTCATAAGATATATTTCAAGAAAAAAATCTTGGTCTGTTTCTGGTCAACCGTCGTTAATTTTTTTAATTATCATAATTATCTCTTTCATATAATCTGTATTAAGTGTAAGATAATATTTTACCACGATCTTTCAAATTAACCCGCGACATCCCGAAATAGTATCACAACTCACCAATTAATTTTGATTTTTTCCAGAGATTTTTGAAACTTATACGTTTCTTGAATTATCCTATTTTGTTATATAACAAATAATAAACATAATATCAGTTTGCACAATAATATAATTATATTAACTTTTATTAAGTGTCAGGATGACCCGGTTCTGGTTTGTTCATGATGGAAATTATTTTCAACGAAGCGCGTGACCAAGACCTGTCAATTAAAGACGCATTCGGTGACTTGGATAAAGAATACTATGGACGGATATGAGGGAAATTGTTTTAAGGTACTTGAGGTCTTTTACACGTATAAACGCCATAAATAAATTATAAATTTGATCTTTTGTTTATAAATAACGTGACTTTAATCCCTTATATTAGGAAATCTAAAAAAACTTCACTTCTTTAGTACGTACATGAAATAGCAGGGAAAGAAGAAAAAATTAAAATAAAAAATTAAGTCTGAAATTATTTTTTTATAAAGGGACAAAAAGTTGCATCAACTAAATTAATAAGTGAATATTCGTGTAAATGAAGAAGTTGGTCTCTCACAAATTTAGTGACAATATGAATATAAAAAAAAAACTGGCTGTGCAATTCACCAATAAATTTTTTATAATAATATTTTAAAATGAGCAATTCATATTCAATAGAATGGTGATTACGTGATTAATTAAAAAAAAATTTTCACAGACTTTACAAAATTCGAAGTTAATGCGTACAGTTCCATGTAACCACTGCATGATTTATGATTCTTTAAGGCCCGTATTCACCAAGGCCAGTTAAATCTCCAGTTTACTAACTACCGATTAAATAAAATCTATAGATTAAAATAAACTGACGTTTCACCATCGCATTCTTGATTTTATTTCGTTTCAGTTAGTAAATCTTCGGTTAAGTAAATATGTAAACACTATCCATTCATTGGTGCGCTGAATGCTATAAATTAGTTCATTTGG